>JAVFBZ010112479.1:0-13463 GCA_032466195.1 Katharina tunicata | reverse complement strand
AAAAACAGCTGTCATTCGGACATATATCTTTATACGTCTTTCCCTTCTTGTGTATTAAACCGGCCTGTCTTTTTTTTTTTTCAAAACTGATATCCTTCCGCCCAAAATGATGGGAGGACCGGTTGCTAGCTAAGTGTCACGTAGTGGCTTCTGTTGGGGCGGACCCACCATCATTTGTGTGAATTAACCTGCAGTGTGACGTTTAACCCCAATCAAACAATTAAAGACATTATAGGAAATATTACAATTCAATAATTCTTCCTGGAGATATGGAGAAATCCTGTCCTTTAATTTATATTTGCAAGAAACTTATTAAGCTATGTTTTCACTACACTTGATCTTGCTCCCCTTTTATTATGTTATTTTACATTGATTCTATATTGTTTTAAGCCTGTTTCGTATGAAATGAACTTAAAAGCAATTACTTCTTAAAAGTAAGATCTCGGCAGGCCAGAATAGTTAGTTAAACATTGACCAAATAACAATAATGGCAATATGACCTTGTCAAACTGAGCATTCATTTTTAAGTCCATAGCCACACTTACACTGGCAAATAAAAGGTCAACTAAAATGAAGATCCAGATCCGGATCCGGATCGTATTAGTTTATTATTATCAATTAATGGTAGTTTGTGGTTATGTAGTGCTTTTGACGATCCTACCTGCAGGTGTACTGGAAATCTTAGCACATATCATTATCCAGCATTATCAATCATCATCTGTTGCTGAGAGAGCGACAATGCCAAGGAAATGTGAACTGGTGTAGAAGGGCAATATATCTGTAGCGCTTACATGGACTAAAACAATGAACTAAATTTCTGCAGATTATTTCGGCCCATCAAATTAGGTGGGTGAAATAAGGCTGACTATTGTGATCAGTATCATTATAGTTCACCTTATGCCCATGTTATCCAAAAATAATTCTAATCTGGATCAGATCCGACTGAGACCCACCAATTTTGACCATGTTACTGCTGCTTATAACCAAACATCTTTGAAAACATGTTGACATTTGTTAAAAGGAAGTTTCTCAGTTTTCCCACTTTGTCAAATTAGTTCTCACATTTTTTCTGAGAATAACCTTTCTTCGGGTTTGGACAAAAAATATAGAGAGCATTTTTTTGCAGCCTCCCAGTCTTGTACCACTCAGTACTATCCAATATACGGAGAGCAGTGGCGAGTAACTTGATCAGTTCTTGATTAAATCTTGCCACCTTGTTGATTTTACACACAGCTGGAGATGAAGTCTGATCTATTCATTCCAGTTAGGTTGGAATTGGTTTCCCGTGATTGCTAATCTACTGGACTGGCTAACTGCCTCTAGTCAATTGCCTTTTCTCACTTAGTCAATTTGTGGAAAACTGGCCTGAAATTTGTCCTGGCTATCTCAATATTAAACCAGTGAGAAGTTTATAGATAAATTTATTAACTAAGTAGTTTCTATTTTAGCATTTTATTAAGTCTATAACTAATGAAAGCCCGTTGGATTATTGGTATTGGAATTTGGTACTGTATTTTTTATCAGTTGTACTCAACTAAAGAAGAAAAAAGAATGTGTTGACATGAAAACTTCTAAGAAGGTTCTAATGTCTTCAGGGATCCAAATTTACTGATTTATAAATTTCCAGGACATTTCTGATTAAAGTTGAGATTGTCATAAAATTTTCAACATTTAAGAAGGTGTAAAATGGGCTTCAGGTCAACCTTTCATAGCATAAATCTTTGCGTTTTTATTGACATTCAAGATGTGCAGCACGTCAAGGACATGCCGTATATTCTGACTGGAACTTGTATGCCTTGAACAAAGATTGATGAAGGGAATGTGCAATTTTCTTTGGCCAATGCCCACTGCACTGAGACAAGTGGGACACAGGACACAGATCAGTGCTGCTTAATTTCAGAAGATGGGAGTTGGCAAATTTTGTTAACTTAGTATGTGATTATTGGATTCTGTGTTTGTTCCTGTGTGTAACACAAATAGCATTCAGCTTCCTCTTGCATGGCTTGCCTAGAAGTTAAACAGTATTAATATTCCCTGATAATTTCTGGACTGGCCATAAATCCCAGTGGCTCCCATCTCATGTTGGCTTATGGGTTGTCTGAAAGCTACAAGAGGAATTATGCATTGATTGGCGTCTATAGCTGATACTAGAGCTGGTAGATTTAAAGTAAGGTCTGGAGGTATTTGACTCTGCAGTCAGTTCTGACACTGATACGAACCAGTTACTTGTCTGTGCTGATTTGTAGAGTGTTAAGAGTTCAGCTGAAGACTTATATTGATCCTGTGACATTTCTGCTGTCTCTCTGTGCAGCTCAGTCGCATTACATGCTGACTGTCACACCAGCTAGAGACAATGCTTTCCATCCGGTGAGTCAGTGTAATATTTACAATAGCAACAATTCATTTCTGTTACTGACAGTTTAGTTTTATTTTAAGCAGTCGTTTTGTTTTCAGTCAACTTAATCAATTGTCGTCTCTAAAGTTATAAGAAAATGTTTAGCTGTGGATTTACTATTTGTACAGCGTGTCGTTGTGCCCTGGGGCTCTCTGAGTAAAGGGGCATCAGAAAGCATTTTTGTTGTGGTGTCTCAGTGTTAATCTTCCTGTAAATGTTATCTATGTGGTATCTTGTGTCGTTTAGAGTAGTTTCCATCACCTATATGGCTGTCACGCCATCATACGAGTGAAATAACCTTAAGTTGGACATGAAACCCCTGTCAAACAAACCATGTGTACTACTTGGTAGGTTTAGGCCTATAGTCATTGTCATTTTTATTATTTTAAGTATCATTTTAGAATTTTATATTGTATTTAATTTTTGTGTTCTCTGAATTATTTATAGTTGAAAATGCTTAGTGTTTTTGAGGTATTTAGCTGCCATCCACTAACCAATGTGTTTAATAGTTTATCTGTCAGTATGAGCTTGGCCTGTTACCACTATAAGACCATTAGAGGTGCATGACTGGAGACTTAGGTTAATGTTATCAGCCTAGTCTATAAGTAGACCATTGTTAGATACATGGCTTTGTTTGCCTGGACCGATAGATAATAAGATGGTGTGGCTGCCAGGAGCAATTGCCTGGAAACATTCCTGTAATTAGAGGGATATATGTTAGACTGGGTCTGGGGCATTGATGACTCCATCCTGCTCTATCTGTTAGCATGACTTTATTGATTGACCGGGCACTGGGGGACTTCCCCTTCTCGCTCTACCAAACCCCTTCTCTTTACAGCCACTTCACAATTAAAGACAGCTTATTGTATCATTCCCCGAATCTAGCAGAATCTAACGTGAACTGCGGCCAGCCCTGTGGCTGTCTGATGGCTAGGCTGTGTAACAGTTGCTCCACAGCTCGCTTCTTACACAGGGATTCTGGTCAGGTTTATCCAGTGTCTGTACTGACTGACTGAATAGTGACATTAAGCTGGTCCTTTAGGGTCTTTGGAAGTGATGACCAGGCAGTGATAATTGATTGTCAAACAGTGTACAGCGTGATGGATGGCCTAAAGTCGGCACACAGATCACCATCTACAGACGTATGCAAACACCACTCCAATACCTCTAAAAGATCCTTTACATCGCTCTTCCAATGCTGGCTATCAGACCAGACAAAATGGTCCTTTTATTTAATTGTTATTGTCCAGTTAACTGCATTCTTATACATCATTTTTATTGGAAATAGTTCCATCTCTGTTTAGTCTTTGTCACTACAGTTTGTTTTTTTCCTTTTTTTTTCCTACAGAAGAAATCCGTGAGGATATGTGTGGCTTTGAGGAGATAACACAGCCCCCAGACCCTGTAGAGATTCGGCCAGGTGCAGGCACTGTGGTCAATGTTACGCAACCCACAACCTTTGATAACAACATGAATCAGAACAACCAAATTATCATTGCTGGTAAGTAGTCAATTTTCTACAACCATTAAATTGTGACCTAATCAAACAATTGGTTTTGAATTGTAAGTATCAAATTGAGCCTTTGTCCATCATGCCATTATAACATAAAAACCTTCCATATATGGTTATTCAGTTTGATTTACTGTAAAATCTGTTTTACATTTTTATCTAAAGGATCATGTTTTTTATTTTAATAAAAATGTTTAAGTTAACTTAAGTAGTGTGGTACATCAAGAGTCTCTGTATTTTATTTGAAAATTTGATACTCAAAAACAGTTTTGTAAATAACCCAGCTAGGTGCTCAGAAGAGCTCAATTTAAAGCCCAAATTTAAACATGTTGCATCCCCTTTTGCTGGTTTTTGTTTGTTTTTGTTGCTTTAGTTGTTTATTTTTAGTATTCGCACTGTTAACCTTTTGTTGCATCAGCCAGTGTTTAAAACCAATGCACTCGGTAAAGTAGTCTTTGGTATGACTTTGATATTAAATATCAGCTATATTCACTAGCAATTGTCTATCTATTGCTATTTAGAAACCTCCCATTCTGACACTGCAAGTAATTGCATAACGCATGAGGTGTACATGACTAAAATCTGAAAAGGGCGCACATGGTTGTATTTATAAGCAAAATAAAGCTGATTTTAATTGGGCAATATATCTCTTAATAATAATTATCAGAAAATGTTTCCAGTTCCTTTCCAGAATTTATCACTTGCTTAAAGTGTATTTGGCAATAACAACGAAAACAGATTCTCTAAAATAATAAAATATATAGACATTATAAGAATAACTAACATTTTTATAACGTTTCATTCTCACACTACATCTCCAATAATCCCAGGCCATTGATTATTGTGTGATAATGTCACTAGGGATATTATTTAACAGTAATTATGTCATAGAGAGATGACATCACATTTTTGATGTCTTTGCTATTGTAACGTCATGACATTCTACACTTTGTTGCAAAAAAGCGTTCCAATTCAGTAGCTGTCTTTCTATGATGTCCTCAGGGGCACGTGCACAACGATGTGTATCCGGACCAATCAGTCCAAAATGTACAGATTTCTAGTTAAAAAAATGTGTAGTGTGGGAAAAGGATAAATCAAATCGTGCCCGTGTGTTAAGAAGATGAATATCACTTTCATCTTTTAATTTGAAAAAAAACACGCCTCCGGCTCGTAGTGATATTCATCGTAACACACATGCTCTCATTCATTAACCTCTGTTTATCACCTATGTCTTTCTTTTTTCACTTCACATTGTTTTTCTTTTTGATGTAAATGGCCTTGGGTGATCTGGTATGAAAACTGTTAAAACATAAAATAATATAATTTGAATGTTCACATCACAGTGTAGCCGAAAAACCGCTGAATGTGGTGTCAAACACCAATCAATCAATCAATCAATTAATCAACTTTTCATGAATTTGGCTTGCGTTTGACACATTTTGTAAAAAAAAAGATTTTTCTAGACTTAAAAAAATTTGGGTTCTTATATGTTTTCAGTAACTATGTTGTCACCAGAAACTATACTGATGTTAATGATTTTTTTAGAAGATTTATTAACCGTTACCAAATTTTGATACTTATGTCAAACTCATTAACACATTACATAGATATTTCATATTTTATTTAAATTAATAAGTCATAATTTTCTGAGCACCCTTTGAACAATCCAAATTTGAACGGAGTACTGATTCTTTTTCAGACGCTGATTTATGCATTAAAAGTTGTATTACCTGCGAAGAAATCAACATTACGCCCTTTGATATGTTTGACACAATCATTTTTAAAAAAGTATGAACAGTACACAGCAAAAACAATATCTAACATTTTGCATATTTGACAGATGATTGGCTAAGCTCATTCTCTGTGTTACAGTCCAGACACGAAGTCATCAATTTCAGCTTATTATTGCTAAACATGTACATGTAGTACCATAAAGTCCCGCCCTTTGGCTAAGGGCAGTATGTCCCAATCAAAGTCATGCTGTCTATGCTTTACACTGGGAACATTGTTTTACCAACAGAGCAAAAGGCTTCACACATTTTATGATTGTTTTATAGTGGCTATTTACTTTTGGGGTATGCTATTGTCAATTTGTCATACAAGACATCTAACCTTGGGCACAGAGGCACACATACACCAATCAATCAACCATAAAGTTTCATTTTTCTTAACCAGAAATTTTGGTCATAGGCTTCTATAAACTTGATAGTTTGCACACATCTTGAAATAATGTGCAACTGTGCCATCCAAACCAGTAGGCCTACATTTGTTGACATAAAGAAATAATAGATTTCATATCCTTTGTTTGGGGATTTTGAATAAGTTGTCTGGCGGTTTTTGTACATACGCAAAGAGTTACCCTGATTGTCCATGTATTGTCTGCATATTGGTATACCTTTAAATGAAAGAAGAACAGATCTGAGCAGAGGTAGAGTTTGGAGAAGTGAATATATGACACAAAATATGAGCGGATATTTCGTAGTTTTTGTTAGTTTGCAATGCTGAATCATTGTAGTCTCCAATGTGGTTTTTATCAAAATATTTTACTTGAAGTAATCCTGAGTGTTAAAAAGTTGCTCTGCGCCAATAATTTCTAAACAAAATGCAAGCTATTGGGGAAGATTTTCGAAATTGGCCACCATCTTTCTACTCTCATTGACAAACTTGAAAATTACCTTATTTGACAAGTTAAAGTTGGTAGGCAAAAAACCTTAAAATTAAACATTTTTATATAGTACAGGGGCCGGTTGCTCAAAGCGGTATTAAATTTAATCCTAGATTAGATGATGTTACGCCATGTTGACTGTCCATCTCTAATACCGCTATAAGTGATTTTATCTTGTATTAGCGGCTAACACTGCTTTGAGCAACTGTCCCCTGTTCAGTATCGTTATATTCTGATTACCTAGTAGACTAATACCAATACAGAACTCTGCATCTTACTCTGCTTAGAGCTTTTAAATCCCATGCCATCGATGCACACAGCAGAACAGGCGAGGGTCCAATGCATTCTGAGTGATTTTCGGGACAAAAAATCTGCTCCCATTGTCTGTTCATTTTCACTACAAACTTAACATTTTGTCAGACAATTTTAGGATATCTAAAGAAAATCCCTGCGTTCCCCAAAGGAAAAATTCAGTATCATTATTATACGACACGCTGTAACTCACCTAGAGTTATATCTTGCAGACTTATGGCATCTTTGATATCTTTGAGGGCAAACACAAGAATCTGTGTATAAACGATCTCCAGGATAATTTAAATTCGTTGTTCGAATACAGTGAAAAGCTGGGCCTTTACTGTCAATACCACTAAGGCAAAATCTATAGGTGTTCCGGCAAAGAGGTAAATTAAAGAATAATGAAACATGGTTATATACGGGGTACTAATAGACAACATTGAAGAATTTAATTTTCACTAGAGTCAAAATGTCATCCAATTGTAATTTTTACAAATCTCAGAAATATACATCTGATAAGGGCATGAAAGCTGCATATACTTAACTAAATATATTTAATGTTAACATTGATGCGTTTGTCGGAGGAGTTGTCAATTATGGTTGCGAGGTGTGGAGAGCAATTGACTGTTGTAACCAAGATTTGACTTTTGGCTTAAATGGATCTAAATTATTTTTATACAAATATGTTTTGAAGCGCATTTAACTGAATTTTACAAGAGGAATCAAAGATCACATTCGTTGGTTATTGAAAGTGGTAGACATTCACAGTTGCCAAGAGAACAAAGGTTGCGTAAATATCCAACTCCCCCCTGGTGACGGTCCTGTATTTCTTGTGTATTCTTTCCCAGTTGAGTTAGAAAGTCACTCTGCTTAGAGTCAACTAATACATGTACGGAAATGCTTTGCATTCACTAACAGATAATTCTCCACAGAGCAAAACTTCCACTTTTATTCTATTGCGCCAATAAACTGTATAGCTGATCGGCTGTTTTTTCTAATTGGTCAACAAACTGTAATGGCTTAGTGGCTTCTGCTGTATTGGTGCTTTAAATGTTGAAATGCAACACATATTAACCCAGTTCACAAGCGGTAGCATCGTTAGGACACGCAGCACATAACCAGTGTACAGGCGGTAATCAGTCAACAATTGCTCCATGAGATCTTCTTCTCATGGTGGGCATAAAGACAGGATTGTTTAGTTTATTAACCATAGATTCACATGACTTGTTATTTAGGTGCCTCTGTGAATGGAGTTTTCCTATGGGCATGTATTTGGTTTGCAATCAACATATTACTCTGAATAGGAATTGTTTACTGAAACAAATTCATTGGCAAGGTATTCGTAAAAAATCACTTACTTGTTAGCTTTCCAAAATATGAATAAAGATTTATTCATGTTATCAGACTTCAGGTTTATTTAACAGAATAACAATTCGGAGTCCATAGGATACGAGCTGATTAATCAATGGAACGTGAATGATTTCAGCAAAAGGGAATTTCTTCTTTCTGCACTTTTTTGTCTGACTTTTTCTATTTCATATTCTACTGCTCAGGAATAAATGTTTCAGAAAGCAATAAGTGGGCCTGGGAAACAATATCATTACATACACAAGCTCTCCCACTAGAATATTGTAGATAAATCTAAAAAAAATATTGAAGTTTTAAATCCCATTTTATATCCATCAGCCATAAATAGTATCGCACTATTTTTGCAAGATCATGCATGGATTCTTATTGGTAAATATTAGGATTAAAAAATTGGTTTAACAGACCTGTTTATCCCTCAACATTTATACAAAAATATATATACATGTATGCCAATACCAGACCATCGGAATAACCCAAAACAACAAACACATTTGTAGGTAATATCTAGATAAAAAAAAAAGTGTTCCTGTGATTTATAACGGCTTTAATTAGTTGCTATCCCTGTGCCAGTGTGATTACTCGTTATAAAAATGTATATATTGCTCTAACCGATACATGTTTAGGTTGTGCTTATTTGAACCCATACCTAATATCTATGTGTGTTACATATTTGCCATATAATTAACTTCACAATTTACATGTTACATGTATTGCCTTTTCTCGACATGCGCCTTAAGGTTATCCATAACAACTTGAGATTCAGGTCTATCTAGAAAATTGTCTCTGAGAATTGATCTAGAACATGAGATAATTTATCAACATTAATTAGTCGATATTCCTGTGCCAGTGTGATTACTCTTAACAAAAATATATATTGCATATCCCTGTGCCAGGGTGATTACTTTTGACAAAAAACTAAAACCGGCACTGATCCCATTTATTGTACTAAGAGGTTAAAGTTCAATTTACAGAGTGTTCAATTTACCTGTGGGTATATGAAGGAAGGTACTTATGGCTTCAGAGATAGAGAAGTGTTTTTTTACAAGATTTCCTCTTGGTTTGGAATTGGAACATTTCTATGTTTCACCACTCATTTACAAATTTGATCTCTTATTCAGTTAATTTTTTATTGGTTTTTGATGTACGGCCTACATTGCTTGGGAGTGAAAGAATAAAAACTATAAAATAAACTTAAATTAACCTGAATCAAACAAAAGAACAATGCAATTAAGAAATAATTAAATTGAAAAGATGTTCACACCACAGCATAGATGAAAATCTGTGGCATAAAACAATCAATCAATCAATCTTGGTTTTCCACAATACACAATTCACATGTATGCATCTTTGTCATACATATCAATAATATCATACTCCAAGTATGACAACAAACATGATGCATGTTCCTCCATGCTAAAAAAACATTTACATATACGAAAGATTCCGGAAGCTATAAATTGATGTTGTTACCATTTCCATATTAGTGTAGGAACATTATCTTTCCAACACAGGTAGCACCAGTGACTTTGCATTTTTTCCCTTAACGTTCTAATACACAGTCGTCATTTATGTGAAATTGCCTTGAGAAAGGCGCTAAACAGCACTCAACCAATTAAACATAAATTGTGTTGCATTCCACATCAGAACTCATTCCTTCCATTTCTTTTTTCAAAATTGTCACGGTTTGGTGACATTTTTAATAATCCATATTTTCCACCACAGTGGGCTGTAAACACTAGTGCATCACCTGTGTGTTTTGAACCAATGGCTTTAAATTAATTACACAGCCATGAGAGGCAATATATATACGAATATATGATTGTTGTTCTCAAAAGTAATATGTTGTATGGAACTAAACTTGCTTCCATAGTTTGTGATTGAACTCTTGTGTTGCCAGTGAGACAGAGGATAGTTACTTTCTCTCACTTGTTTGAAACACTGTTATGGTTGAAATAACCTTGAGCACCCAAACAACTAAAATCTATTCAATATATCAAAAGTTTATGGATAATTGATCAATTGGTACACTAGTTGTCCATGGTCGAAGGTCAAACTAGGTTTAGGGGACTACATTCTAAATTAAAGGAATTTTAGGTCCAGTTTGGTTGCAACCAAATCAATGAGGCACAGGTATTCTCTTGGATGTCTTGATTTTCTGTTGCTTTGTTTGCACTTTGATGGTTGTAATGAACTTGTGTGAATAGTATGTTCTTATCCTCAGTTACAACTGGAATTTATGAACTATAAAATCTTGCTGTACTTTCATTTTCAAGTTGTTTTGATAAGTGATTATTTCTTAGTTCTTCATCATATGTGATATGTTTGCTTTGATCATCCTATGTTTGAGTCTCAGGTATCCATCATATGTTATATTTATCTGTGATATTGTAGACAGGTGAGATACAACCTTAAAACCAAGCAATCAAAATGTATCTGCCGTTTAACATGTGTGTTATTTCTTTACTTTACAGTGTGTGTGGCCGCAGCCTTCCTTCTCATTGTGCTAATATTGGTGATCTGGTGCAAGTTTCGTAATGGAGGCGTTTATAAAACCTATGAGGCTCAGGGAGCAGAATTGGCGGACAATCCAGATACAGCTATAGTCTATAACCACATGGGACAGCCAGATATACAAAAGAAAAAGGAATTCTTTATTTAAAATTGTGAAATTCACTTTGATACCTATCATCTATCATCTTTGCCATCATTTTCTCTGTGCCTTCTTGTATTTGTTTATCATGAGGATATTGATGGTCTAATCTCAGGAAGGAGGTGTGTCCCTGTCTGTGATTTCAGTGCAACTCTCTTGAATTATTTCCCATCTCCCTCCCTCTATTCATGAGTGGCTATCTCCATCGTGGGTCAGTTTCTCAAAAGCCTATTTTCAATTTATTCTTGGATTAAACAAAGCCACGTCAGCTTGTTCTGAGTTTCTCAAAAGCCTATTTTCAATTTATTCTTGGATTAAACAAAGCCACGTCAGCTTCTTCTCGACAATATATTTAGTCAAGAATATAAGCAACTAATGCTGGGTTTGAACAAGTTGACCCTGGTTTATATCTTCATTTATCAAGACTTTTACATAATGTACATCTGAATGTTGCAGCAATCATCTATGGTTCACTGTATCTGTGTTTGAATTGTCCATGTTTGTAAATATGAATCAATTATGTTAACGTTTTTTGATCACAAAGTATATTTTTTTAAACAATCAAATTTTTGTAATATAACATGTCACTTAATATTGTATGATAAAATGGTACTGTATGTTTATAATGGTATTTTATGAGTTGTCCGTGTTCTAATGCTGATTGCAGATAACAAAGACAGCATTGTATTCCTACAATGCCACATTCCATGGAATCAGTAAATACAGCTGGTGTTTACAAATATTTTATCCTCTTTAATTGTAAAAATAAATCAATTTTAATTGTTTAACTTTACGCAAATAATATTCCGGCTTTTTAATGACTTATATCTGAAACTGTATATAAATTTAATTTTAACAACATTTTCTATGTGTCTGTGTATGCAAATGGACTTTTTAAAGATATAAAAAAGTGCAAGGTCTATCAAATAAAACATGGATACTTATTAGTTAAACTAAATGTATGATTTTGTTCTTTATTCTTTCGGAGTAGTATTTATGAAAACACAGCTCTACAGAAAGGGAAATATCTCTCCATCTTCAATAGATTCTGTCAGATCAATAGCGAGTATTAACTACTATTTAAAACCAGTGAGACGACGTGTATTAATAAATCACTTATATTAACTCGTTTCATTCTTTATATAAAGAATACGATTGTAGCCAAATGGGATCAGATTTATAGAAGCGATGGGCTCCTATGACGGTGATAAATATATTACTTTGCCCATGAGGATTCATGTACTATTCTCCTTTTTGTCTCACTCTATCTTAGAGACGAATACAGACTAACTGAATTGCTGAATATCCTGGGTTGCATTTTAAGTTCAACTTTGACTTGTTTTAATGAGGGCATTTGTATAGAATTATATGATCCTTGTGATCTTTTTCCAAATTAAAACTAAAGGATTAAATATTACTTGGGTTTGACATAATCTGTATTGATAGATTTAGTGTTATGAATAATTCATAAGATTTTCTCCCTTTTTCCTTAGGGAATATTTTCCTCATAATTGAGAAAGGCTATTTATAATGGTTTCGTGTAAGTTAATTTAATAAAGTCCCATTCTTTGGGATGATAAGATTGGGCAATGGTTGATGCCATTTAGTCATTTCAACACAGAATAATTAAGTTTAAATGATATTATAATAATAATATTAAAACAACAATTTTAGCTTTCTCTTTACGCTAACAAATCCCGTGTTGACTGAAACAGTAGTAGCGAAAGCAAACAGTACTCTCCGTTTACACTTAAACCTGGTACAACACGGAATGAGCAACACCATACGTACAAAGTAGACCACAATCTGCTCAGTTCCATTGGGCACGAAATAAAGACGGATACCCACGTATTCCAAGGCGTGATAAAAGTGTCGTCTTCACTGATTTCCAGTAGAGCCGAACTGTTCTTGCATTGGCCTGGTCTCTTGACTAGAAGACCTTTCGGTTACACGAGTGACAAAGATATTACCTATCACACCAACCCATTTAAATATTAAAATTGATTACCCACTTCTCTGATGGAAATTGGTACAGATTTTTGAGCCTATGTTTCACACTAGAACCTTACGGAAACTTGTGTTGAGACCAATCTTGATTAACCAGATATTGTCTTCGTAAGTCACCATAGGAGATTTATCTTAGTAGCGTTCAGACTGGCTGGGAAAAGATGGCAAATTTCATGGCGAAAGTGAAACCTCGGTAGACCAACTGCATAATATTCATTGAGGGTACATAAAAGGAATTCGATTATTCAACACGTCCAGTAGCAATCGTTATCCATCTCAACTCTTAGAAATAATTAATGCCGAGAGTTTATAACATCGAGGATTACTGATGATATTTTTTAGGTTTGGCACCTCTCTCTCAAAGCTGGTCGTATTCTTTTTCCCTAGCTAATTCATCATTAAGCTTCGTATCAATCGTATGGCTATACACGTCAATATTTTTATAAATATTAATCCGATATTTGTTTCCCTGCTTCTAAAGAGCTCTATACTATAAAAACAAGTCCGCACTGCGAGACACACCCCATGGCCTGCAGCAAATACGAATCATGTGGCTGCAGGCTTTGAAGCATGT
>JAVFBZ010112368.1:11728-24774 GCA_032466195.1 Katharina tunicata | reverse complement strand
TTAAACTCTCATGAAATAATATCAGTGTAATAAAGTTGACAACTGATTATGATGTTCATCAAGTAGCTTAAACTCTCTTGAAATAATATCCGTGTAATAAAGTTGGCAAGTGATTATGATGTTCACAAAGTAGCTTAAACTCTCATGAAATAATATCAGTGTAATAAAGTTGGCAAGTGATTATGATGTTCACCAAGTAGCTTAAGCTCTCATGAAATAATATTAGTGTAATACATCTGGCAAGTGAAGTCAAATCCGTATTAAATAATTCAGGGCACAATCTGATTTAAGCACCAACACGCCAATGGTGTTTCTTACAGCACACTGGCTTTCTGGGTGTTGCAGATAGTCGGCATTTAATGTAGCTATTTGGTGTCTCGATTGCTGTCGTTGGCGGAGACTTGCTGTACATTTATCCTGTCAAATAACTGAACTATGATATTTTCTACTTATAGACCTCTCTTAAAACGTATGATGTGGAGTAACACGCACTAAGCGGTGTACTATGGGATATCTTTTATTTTCGATAGCCGAGAAACCATAAATGCAGAATTAATAAACTAGTCTGTACTAATGTCGACGTAATTCTTGATGTATTTTTCAATAGATTGCTTTTGGAACTTCCAATAATTTGGTACAAAACAAACATGGTTAGAATTTATTACAATCTGATATATCAAGTGATGAAACTGGATAAAATGATGTGAAATTAAAAAAAAAAACATTCATTATCAGATTTTGTTTTTAAGTACCCGCCATCTTACATTGGAAAGAAATTACCCAGCATTCCGCTCTCACAGAAACAGCAAGGGCTCCGAAATGACGTCATCGTTATTTGCTGGTCTACAATACCGTCTACCATGTAAAGTGGAATTCCACACCTCTATTGAATGGGCTTCAGATTATATATAATGATATGTTACCACTGTGCAAGTTTACAAATTATTTTTGCTTAAATGATGCTATTTGAGTTTACACTCTTGTGCTGAGTATATATTTAAATAATTATTAAACCATGATTCAGAAAGAACAGTAAGGTCTGTACATTCAATAGTTAATTTGTTTGTTTTCTCGTTACTGTGGAAACAATGTCGTGTCAATCATATATTACGCAAAGGTGCTTAATGGCGTAATTAATCAGAGGTGGAGGGGACAACGCACAGAAGCCTTCCAGATCATTTCCAATATATTTATTGGGTCTGCATACTTAAGGCTTTGTCAAGGAGTTTCGGGATTAAATCATTGTGCTTCATTTAATCACGGCTTTGATGTCATGTTCGATTAAGTTAAATATCATTTTTAGCAACCGACCTAATTGGTATTGTCGTTAAACCTATTGTAGTGGATTTATGTAGCCTTTATCACAGAAAATCCCCTAACGAAATGTAGGCTGGCGAATTCCCGTTTAGTTTTTTTGTCATCTTGCTTTATGGCTGGAAAGCCAATGTTATTACTTTGATTAGTTCAGTCTTCAACTGTGCAAAAGACCACGTTACATCATCTCTTGTTCTATAGGTAAAATATAGGCACTTAGGTGTCTTTATCGTCCGATCTGCTTAAGCAACTAGATAGATGATGAAGATTAACCCCCCCCCCCCCTCCCCCACTCCCCCCACTTATGAAAAGTTGTTATAAGTGACATAAATCAAGGTTTGAGGCTTATTCGTTTCTAAGCCTTCTGCACGGAAAGAAGATTTTTAAGACTACGATAAATGCGAAATAAAGTTATCGAACATGTGTGGTACACAGAAGGCCAGTAGACCACCCATGTGACAGTTAGATACATCAGCCCAACAAACACTGACTGTAAATGAAATAGCGAGCGGTGATTTATTGTGACGCATTCGTGGTAGGCTTAGATACTTCAAGGCCTCTTCGCTGAAATGTAATTTATCGCCAACACCTTTTTTCTGGACATAAGAACCTTCTCAGAACACTCAACGTGGCATTAAATGGGGTATTTTTATTCTTGTCACGAACCTTAGCATCTCTGTGAGAGAGAAAAACCTAGCCTGGTAACAGAGAGATTCAATTCTCTGTGTATTTCTATTCCCTTTTGTTCTTTCCCGTAATCTTGTAACCTTTTTTTCTTGGATTTTTTCAACCTTTTCAATTTTTTCTTCTTGTAAAGTTTCAGTTCTTTCTTAATCTCCTTTTTTAACACTGTTACTTTCAATTACTTTGGCGGAATAATTACACATAAATTCCTTTCTGTTTTCTTTCTGTATTCTCTGTGGCCTTCTTCCTGTTCTTATAGATAATTCCTTAATTTTGCCAATCTATACAAACCATATCCTACCGTAAAATCGGCAATGTTTCTGTGTCGCTTGTATTTTGACAAAAATCCTTGAACCCAATGTGCCCTGAGCCTTCTACTCGTTTTTATTCAGTCAGTTTGAATTTCAAAGTCGCATTGCACACAAAGACCCTGGTTTAGTTCTCCTTGAAAGATTCTTGCTTTTAAACGTACTTTTGTTGAGGTTATCCATGTTTACATAACACCTGGAGTTCCGCTAACCGGCTCTAGGTAATGTAATTCTAAACAAAAACAGACAACCTTATTCAGTTAGTGACATTGAAATTCCGTTCAGGGCACATTTAAGCCATGTTGGTGCCGACACCTTGACAAATAATTGAATTGAATTTGAATGAAGGAAATGACGGGATATTTCCACCAGGCTTTTGTTTCAGGTAAAATTAATGCACATTGTTAGTGTTTTGCATTTGCGGCTGTAGTAATAGTGTTGGGTACAATCGTAAATCTCGCGTGATTTCTCGTTATTTTGCTGTCATCTCTAAGCTTGGCCATGCTAGGTGTATGAATATGTCTACTAAAAATCTAACATTTACATCGTACATCTACAGCCCTATGCAAATTAAACACAGAAGCAAAAATGGGGTAACCGAGGACATTTTATATGGCTCTAGGTGCACAAAGTTTAGCTTAGGAGTATATTATGTTCTGAATCAGCCAAAACTGCGATGATCGTGTCACGTCCGAGATGATTTTCGAGTGGTGTTGGGTATCATAACTCTCTCCGAACCAGCAGTCCAACGCTCATCTAACTGAGAAAGGGCGCGACCATACAATATAACAACAGGCTGTTGTAAACCATCTACATTATCTGAAAATTAACAAAAACTGTCACCTGTGAAGAGAAAATTCACGTTCATTTAATGTCAAGCAACTGTCAGATTTAATCCAACAACCAATTTTACAGACCTCCGATGAAAAGACAAAACCAGCGAGGCGGCAAGACCATAAAACCATGTGTTACATCGAAAGGGTTTTTAATTACACCCAAATTGCGTATACAGGATTTAACATTGGATTTAACAATGGATTAACAATGGATTGCATGGATTAAGCCGATTACATTGTCCCCCTTGTCATTCCATATACAAGAGCTTTCTTAATTAGGCGAATGCACATTATTCACTAAAGAATTACCAATAATTCCATTTAACCGATTATTGTATCCGTTGTGCCCACCCTTCCTTAAACCCAAATTGGGCATACGGCATCCTATCCTTAAGTTTCTCCCATTAATTATATCTATAACTCAACACACCCCGATTATATCTATAACTCAACACACCCCGATTATATCTATAACTCAACACACCCCAAAAAAAGAAAAAAATGTAAAAAGAGCTTGTAAGGTTCATACCTCTGTAGTTTGGGGGTCAACAGGACCACTCCTGTTTAAATCTTGGCAAAATGATTCCTTCCGACCATTTTTGAGAAAGCCGTTTTTGTCAAAATATATGGTTGAAAAAAACCCCCAGCAATTATCGGTACCAAAGTATCTGAATTACATTTGAATTATATTGGATTATATTTTTAATTTTTTGCAATTTCAGATACTTCTTTATATTGCTCCTGTGCTGTATTTTTGCATCTGTGTCATATATTTTTACAACAGATATGGTCTGACAATTTCATAATTTTTTTTTAATTGTGATTTTTTGTTACATTTCCAAAATTGTGAAATACTGTAAATTAATGTTTCTGAATCACACAATAAAACATTTATCACAAAAATGCTTTAGGCATATTTATCGTGATAAATACAAGTTATTCGTATTTCCTTCAAATGGTATTTACATATTTAGATGCACTTCAACGTTATCCAAAGAGGTTAGTTGGAGAAACAACATTTTAGTTTTGGAAGACATGTTCTGTTCTACAGTATCATTTGTCCTGACTTGCGGAATAAACGGTTAAAATGATTAAAGTAAGATTGATATTCTTCTGTTGAAGCTGCTGTCAACTTAAAGAGGTTGTGAGAAAGATGTAGAGTCCCAACTGAAATCCTTGAATCTTGAATGTTCTTAAATCTAATTAATCTTACATTAGCATTCAAGAGTTGTTAGGACAATTGCAGCTCCTGTTATATTTTAAGTACATTGTAGATGTGTGCGCGGTTTTTCACAGATACTGCTTGGGCCGATATAGACTTACACTTCTCTGTATTTAAATCTTAGTCTTAGCTTTCAGAAATTGTTTGTGGTATTTAATACCTATTGATAATTGGGTTTAAACTCTTGATATTCAGTTCACAAAATCTTCGTCCTTCTGGTGTGGAAACCAAGGCCTAGTGAGTTCGTACTCTGGTGGTAGAGTGAATTGAGTTCGGAATAATCTCCGTCTTGTTGGTGTGGAAACCAAGGCGTAATGAGTTCGTACTCTGGACGTTGATTTCGGAATAATCTCCGTCTTGTTGGTGTGGAAGCCAAGGTGTAATGAGTTCGTACTCTGGACGTTGATTTCGGAATAATCTACGTCTTGTTGGTGTGAAAACCAAGGTGTAATGAGTTCGTACTCTGGACGTTGAGTTCGGAATGATCTCCGTCTTGTTGGTGTGGAAGCCAAGGTGTAATGAGTTCGTACTCTGGACGTTGGGTTCGGAATGATCTCCGTCTTGTTGGTGTGGAAGCCAAGGTGTAATGAGTTCGTACTCTGGACATTGAGTTCGGAATGATCTCCGTCTTGTTGGTGTGGAAGCCAAGGTGTAATGAGTTCGTACTCTGGACGTTGAGTTCGGAATAATCTCCGTCTTGTTGGCGTGGAAACCAAGGTGTAATGAGTTCGTACTCTGGACGTTGATTTCGGAATAATCTCCGTCTTGTTGGTGTGGAAACCAAGGTGAAATGAGTTCGTACTCTGGACGTTGAGTTCGGAATGATCTCCGTCTTGTTGGTGTGGAAACCTAGGTGTAATGAATTCGTACTCTGGACGTTGAGTTCGGAATGATCTCCGTCTTGTTGGTGTGGAAACCTAGGCGTAATGAGCTCGTACTCTGGACGTTGAGTTCAGAATAATCTTCGTCTTGTTGGTGTGAAAACCAAGGTGTAATGAGTTCGTACTCTGGACGTTGGGTTCGGAATAATCTCCGTCTTGTTGGTGTGGAAGCCAAGGTGTAATGAGTTCGTACTCTGGACGTTGAGTTCGGAATGATCTCCGTCTTGTTGGTGTGGAAACGTAGGCGTAATGAGCTCGTACTCTGGACGTTGAGTTCGGAATAACCTCCGTCTTGTTGGTGTGGAAACCAAGACGAAATGAGCTCGTACTCTGGACGTTGAGTTCAGAATAATCTCCGTCTTGTTGGTGTGAAAACCAAGGTGTAATGAGTTCGTACTCTGGACGTTGAGTTCGGAATAATCTCCGTCTTGTTGGTGTGGAAACCAAGGCGTAATGAGTTCGTTCTCTGGAGGTTGAGTTCGGAATAATCTCCGTCTTGTTGGTGCAGAAAACATTGTCTTTTATTCAGTTGATTTTCCAGAAAAAGACCGTGATACAAACAAGTAACGCAACTGTTCTTTTTTGTATCGTTGTTGTTGTTGTTGTTGTTTGACATTTGCGAAAGTGATAGCGGCGTTGTTTATTTGACTTTCCCGAGGATTTGATGACAGAGTGCAGTACTTATGTCCTATGTTTGTAGCATGCATACACTTATGGCAGGAGGTGTTAATAAGTTTTCAAGTCTCTAGACTGATTCTGGCACTGGAAGTCTGAGGGGAACATAGTCATCTTAGTGAGTTCGGTGGTTGGTTGTATGTCCGTTGGAAATGTTGCTCTATTTATAAATTATGATGGGCACAGTTATTAATTATTTTATCTTATAGTATTATTATATAATAATTTCCATTATGTGCAATGGGAAAGACAGTCGATGCGAACTTCGACATATTTCTCATTTCTGTTATACTTTAAAATATCTGAGGATTCGTGTAATCTTCGTCTTTGAAACTGTGCATTAGTCAGAGGGTATTTATGACAGCAACAAGATTCCATACTTTAGCTGTGCAATTTCCTAACGTCTTTCCAAAAAAATACTTCAAAATTGCACTTTCGTCTTGCTAAATGAAGAACTGTCCATGCGCCATAATGTCACCAAACAGGGCTATAAATAGAGACATAATGAAGTACTTTATCGCAAAGCCATTAGAGATGCAAAATGACATTTAGACTACGAAGCTGTTTTAACAAACGATTCAAGGAATTTTTTTGTTAGTTTTGCTTTTCATCATCTAAATATTGCTTTGCACGAAAATAGTGCTGCATCGCCGAGTTTGAGGTTTGTCTTGAGGTCAACGAAAAACTGAAACAAGACAATGCTTAGTCATTTCTTTTGGAAGGTAAACAAGGTGCCAATTTCACAAAACCTCGCACCGCAATAAAATAATGTGACGTAATTTTCTGGTAAGATATTTTTTGTCGTACGACATTTTGTAAAAAGCATACTAAAATAGACTCGTACCTTTCTCGAGAATGAGAAGAACACAAGCACGATGGTAATGACAAGCCATTTTTGTTGTTGTGATTACATTGTGTTCCGCATAAACAAGTGCGATAGAGAATGAATCGTCTAAATTTGGCTACTTCCTGATTTAAAATTGAACTAACAAAAATCAAATTGAAGTCAGTTAAAGGCAGGAGAAACCCCCAAGACGAAATCGTAAAGCATTACCACCTTATCAGCTATAAACCTACCCTCAAACTGCAGGCAGGGGTAACTTTTTTAGGTGCAGAACAAGATGGCCAGTCCATACTTTAGATTCAGAGACTCGGCGGTTGGGGGACGGGGTTCTTTCTCTATTTTAGAATCACAACAATGATTTAAGTTAAACGTCTTTTTCTTTATTATATTCATTGCACTAAACTTGAAACCCCTTTGCCAATTGTGTTTGCAACATAGATAAGGACAGTATCTACTTGGCAGAGAGTCGGGGTTGCATTGTCTCATTTCTTTCTTT
Source organism: Katharina tunicata (assembly GCA_032466195.1). Classification (NCBI taxonomy): domain Eukaryota; kingdom Metazoa; phylum Mollusca; class Polyplacophora; order Chitonida; family Mopaliidae; genus Katharina; species Katharina tunicata. Next base: position 17,514 of record JAVFBZ010112368.1, on the reverse strand, counting down.
ATTTGATTCGTGTTAAACGTCGTACTCAATGGCATTTCACTTATGAACGACTTTGCGCTGCCTGTGGAAATGGTGGAAACACAAGAAGAAACCTCGTAATAAACACCTCACCAGAAAACTTAACTTATATAACCAAGACGACATGGCCATTCCTTTCCATATCGGGTACAGCGAATGTACTCGGCATCCTAACACTCAACAAACTGAGCCTAACACACTGGGCCTCCGTGGCGGAGTGGTCAAGAGCGCACACTTCTAGAGTGTACGCTCGAGATCCACAAATCCCCCTCACCTCTGAGTCCGGGAGTTCAAGCACTCGTTCGGACTGTATGTGGGTTGGTCTGCCAGCTACCAGCGGAAGGTGGTGGGTTTTTTGGGTTCTACCCAGTTTTCCTCCCACAATAAAGCTGGCCAATTATCTGTCATTGGGACATATAGTCCTGTTGATCTAACATCGGAAAATAAACAATAAAACAACTAAACAAAAAAATGATAATATGATGAACATTTCTTTAATACCCAATTTGGATTAGTCGAAAAGGGCAGTTTGTTCTTATTCAGATCATTTGGGATTTTTTGATCTCCTGTTGAATAACAATATCAATCGGATATGGTTTAAACCCAATAATATGGCCATTGTCATCACACTTCTATTTTGAACCTCAGCTTTCCGAAAAAGCTTAAATATTTTAACCTGCCTAATTTCAATACACCGGATCGTTAAATATTACTAGATAAAACCTACTCGTTATATAATGACAGCAATAAAATGTTTCACTGTCATAATGTGTCTTTTAATAATTGTGAGTTTTAATTCATTTATTTTCTCTACATTAATGAGAGATTTTGTCACACAATTTTCAGGAATTATCATTATCGACTGTATTAGAAACTAAAAGTCTCAAAACTGTTATCTCACAGCTGTTATGTGAGATTTCTATTTTCCTTGTCTTCATGATGCAGACGTTCGAAAACCAATACCGCTTGAGATGAATTGACACAATATATGTTACGTCGCAGATTCCTGAGATGAATTGACACAATATGTGTTACGTCACGGGTTCTTGAGATGAAATGACACAATATATGTTACGTCGCAGATTCCTGAGATGAATTGACACAATATGTGTTACGTCACGGGTTCTTGAGATGAAATGACACAATATATGTTACGTCACGGATTCAGGTGGGAAGCATTGATCTTCAATTTCATCCTTAGAATTTCTAAAGCTTATTTTTTTACGTTGGCGTAGTCTATATTACTCGGAGCCCGTATTCATAAAGCTGCTTATTATATATTCCTTAAAGTAGAGGCATACTTAGTCAAAGTTTAACCTTTGATTTTCTAATGAGAACAATTTTTCCATTTTAAAAGTTGCTCTTATAATCGTCACAAGGGTTAAGAAAATTAGTTTCTTTGAATATAAAATGAGGTTTAAGTTTTTGTTAACGTAAATAAATACTAAAGTAGATTCATGAATATGTGCCTTGGTCAGATTGGTTATCTATAGTGTATTTTAGTTGTCACCGAGCGGTTAAAAGTTGAGCACAGGGAAATAGAACCAGTAGCTCAATAAGCATTTAATTTAACTGTGGTGAAATCAGTTTCGACTTTTTGGATAACAACTTCTGGTTTCTTTTTGTTGGAACGTTTCGATCTAGATGCTAAGACTGTTTTCAAGCTATGATATTAAAGCAGTAAAACGGTCTTAGCACCTAGACCGGAATTAAACCAGAAATTGTCATCCATGAACTCTAAAGTTATTCCAAGTGTCTTAGGGTATATATGCCTCTAAGAGAAGATCCCACCACAATGCCAACTGAATTCAGATTGACATGAACAGAGCTTTCTATACCACCAACAGAGGCTAAAAACGAACAATAGATTATGAATTTTATTACGTTCCTTTTCATTATGAATTCTCCGGACGTCTTTGCCAACAATCAACAATCGTTTTTCCTTGCCTGTGGGACCGATTATTTCCGTACGCGGTATGTTTAATAACGGTTGTATTAGTTATCGGGACTTGATCCCAAGGCGACACGGAGTTTGTCTGTTGTCCTGAAAATAGTCAATATTTCTTCACTGAGTCAATTCCTTTATGTGGCTTTTTTGTTGTTGACCGATTACAGTTTTCAATATCCAGTGTTATCCCTTGCGGCGGCCTACTCACGTCCTGTGTACTTTATTTTTTTCGTTTTCAATCTTTACGTAATAGTAAGTCTCGAGTGATTCATTTCAAAGTAGTTAACAGATTGGACCAGTACTCTGATGATTAAACTTCAACTGAGATTGTTAGTGTGTTAAACCCGCATCATTTTTACAACTGCAACATCAACGTGTGAGTTAATTTAGATTTTAAAAAAGTTAAGAAAAAATGGGTCTTGTCTGGACTCGAACTTAGACCTTAAGGTTTGAGTCCAGCAGGATACACACAGTGTTATCGTACCAGCTTCAATGAGCATTGAATTTCGAAAAAGTTTCTACAGTAAGGACATTTATTAAAAAAAATTGACGTCATTATGACCAAACCATACCAGAAACATGCATCAGTGAGAAAATGGTTCCTAAATAAAACAGAAAGCTGCATCATTGAGTATACCGATCCCTGAAATCAACATAAATCTGTGTTAGCAATCTAAAGCCCTGGCAGTAAAAAAAAAATCTGCCCCTATCCTAGATCCGTCTTCTAATTTGACAATGTACGAGTCCACCTAAACTCAGGAATCAATCTGAGTCATATTCTAAGTACATTTTCGCCGATGACTCACTGATTACCTATACCTTGGCCGTAGGGTAACTGACTCAGTATTCCCAGTCTTTGTTAAAGATTCTGGTTTATTTACTTATTTTGTTGTTTGTTTATTTGTTTTTCGTTAATTTTTTTATTTTTTTTTGTGTGAAAAAACGTAACACTCTTGTAGGGCCTGACGTTATGTGAAAAAAAAGAAAAGAATCCTAGTTCATTATCTTACTATAATATTGATAGCATAAACATTTCCTGATGATGACAAATAAAACTGTATCGAAATAATACAATTTATATTCCTTTTAATATAGCGAATAAAGTTATCGCCGTATTAATGCTTTAGGACATAAAATCTAACAATAGGTATTATACAGGCGAGACCAAAACTCAGCGTGAATTATCGATTGCCATATCTCACTCTTTCTCCGTTGACTATTATCCCATTCGACAATTGATTATCAACTCGGTAAATGATCGCGACTCCCCCGCTAGCCATTATAGGCTTGATACCATTGTTATCAAGGAAGAAATAATTGGATTGGAACTCTTGTTTTATAGAATAAGCGTTTACCAAGTCAACATGTATGGACAGCGCCAAATACGAGATGGCGTATCACGATTGCTTATAAATATAATGAATCACTGTTGCCAACGTGCGGGCTGCCTGGAGTATAACTAACCAGTAACTCCCACCCATCCACGTGGGTGTTTACTTACAGAATATCAGGCCCGCCACGCCTACATCAACGGAATTACCGAAATGGAATATTTTCGGTTTTATTGACTCTATTTCCTCCTAGCATATATAAATTATCTGACCAGCTTAAGCTGTCTATACCCTTAACGAAAGGATGTACGAACACAGGTGCTAACTTCCCAGGGCAGTTTTTATATAGCAATAGCAAAAGGTAAGACGGAATCCATTTTGGACTTTTTAAAGTGTGTTTGTCTGTCCGTATGTTTGTCTGGTAAAGAAATACAGCTGCATGTATGTATCTTAATCAGTCTCAAGAGCTGGTAAAGTGTCTTGGCTTATAAAAAACTCCCCGTTCCATTTTAAAACTTTGTAGCATGCTCCCTCTGGGTGGCAGTCATTATGGCAACAAAGGGTTACACGACAGTTCTTGTAGACTATATATTACACCAATTTTATTGTTTTACTGGATAACTTTCAGTGTGGTTCAATAATTGTTCCTTGTTGATATATGGACTCGTATGGAATACATGTGTTTGTCGCAGATACGATTCCCTCATTAAATGGTTACTGTCCAAAAAATGATGGTCATAAGTTACGGATTTTAATACATAGGGTGATAAAAACTAAGTTTTTTCTCAAATGAATATAAGACGTTTTATAAAGAGATTTTATATACATTTATTCTTCGGATATATTGTGTACATAGCGAAAACTGTTTGCACTGTAAGTGTACAACATTATTGAGAGCTTCACGTCAGTACTGTGTTGTTTTAATCATAAAATAATTAATTTTAATCATGATTATGATTGTTGTATTGTCTTGTATGATTGTTTTGTCACTTTCGGCCATAGTTTACATGGCGGACAATTAATGTGTTGTAAGTATACACGTCAGAAAGACACAGTGCTGAACCGATTCAAGTGCTGTTGTATACTGAAACTGTCCAAAAACCATTTGATATTTTGATAATTATTTCCGATGCAAGACCTACATAAGTATTTTGACTCAATGGAGATTCCCAACCACTGACAAAGACACCTTAAAGTAGTATGTTTTTAAACCATGAATCAAAAACGTAACTTTAGTTCAACATGTGCTTTTTATCCGTATCACATGCCTTTAACTCAAACCCCCTTGGTACAGAGCCTTCAGGTATTATTCCATTTATACATTCTCTGTAACCGGGACTATTGTAGAATTTGTCAAATCACTACGAATCCTTGACAACGCTTTGCTAATTTTTTCGATTTTAAAATTTTTTAATTGTGATAAATTACAAATCTTCGCTAGCCAAGAGTTTATTCCCAGGTACCATACACCCTACATTACAACCCTTAGCGGATTGGGCGTCTAAAACCAGAGTATAAAGCCACGCAATTGATTGGCTGCCTCGGAACTTGTAGTCACCAATCAGACAATAAGTTTTGGTAATACTCAAATATAGTCGCAAAGGGGGCCATTGTCAGTGATAAAAGCTGCAGGCCTGTCTTGTGGTGTGTTTTTTTACAGAAGGCGATACGGTAAATGTTGTCAGACCGTTGCAGATTTGTGCGTTTTCTGTCAACTTTCGAATTGTAAATATCTCGCAAATTTGACCTGAGTTTATCGAATCGAGTAGTTTGGGTGATGCCATATTTACTTTTTGAAAGTTGTTAGCGCACTCTGGCTGGTTGAAAGTATTTTAACATGGGGAGTTAACTCGAACCTTGATCCCTTCATTCAACAGAGGATGCCGCTGTTCATTCCGGTTATAGGTGTTCGGTCGGCTATTAAAGGGTTGTAATATAGGGTAGCTAGAAATAAAATCCTTGGTAAGCAAAGATGGGGCGAGTGAAAATACTAACTTCAATACTTAAATACTTTATTTAGCTCTGGCCACTGTTAGTGGTATAGAGTAGAAAGAATTAACAGAACAATGATATATAATGATATAAAGAAGAGAACAGGATATGATTAGGTTACTTAGAAAGCCACTACCAGCTCTGATGTTTATAACTCCATCAGACTATCATTAGTCAGGCAACGTCGCTTACCCAGAAGTTGAATATCCATCTTAGTCATATTGCTAGAAAACGGTCTTAGCATCTAGGCCGAAACGTTGCCTACCAATATACCCAGAAGTTAAAAATCCATCTTAGTCGTATTGCTAGAAAACGGTCTTAGCATCTAAGCCAAAACGTTGCTTACCAATATACCCAGTAGTTGAAATCCATCTTAGTCGCATTGCTAGAAAACGGTCTAAGCATCTAAGCCGAAACGTGGCTTACCAATATACCCAAAAGCTGAAAATCCATCTTAGTCGTATTGCTAGAAAACGGTCTTAGCATCTAGGCAGAAA
>JAVFBZ010112368.1:0-11628 GCA_032466195.1 Katharina tunicata | reverse complement strand
TCGTATTGCTAGAAAACGGTCTTAGCATCTAGGCCGAAACGTCGCTTACCAATATACCCAGAAGTTGAAAATCCATCCTAGTCGTAATGTTTTTTTGTTATGTTCCAATGAACCTGAAGCAAATACCTAGATAAACAAAAGAGTGGATACATTTTCAACAATGTGAACACCAATTGTATAAATAGTTTCACTGGATTTCTTCCTAATACGAAAAAAACTACAATCTTTGTTCACCAATATTAACATCAATATCCCTTTGCTCTCAATAACAAGACAGGGGATTCATTGGATGGTGCAAATCCTTGGTTGAGTTAAACCTAATGACCGTATCCTTGACATGCTAATACGACATCATTGGCAAAGAGGAGATCGGCGACAAGCACTCGCCATCATGCCCAAACCTGAGTGACAATATACATAGAGTTAACTACTTCCAACCTTCTCTTACCAGTTTTTACCTACTTAGCACTGGAGGAACATTATCTTTGCAACAGCAATAACACTTAAGGACTTCATATTTTTTGCTTACGTTATAGAGTCACATTGAGCACGACATTAAACGTCAATCAATCAATCAATCAATCAACCACTTTGTAGCACGTCTTACTTTTTGTGATAGATTTCACCATTTAGTAACACCTCTTACTATAGGTAGTATAATCCATGGCACGTTTGTAATCAACAAAATAACAATATCATTTTTATTATTATTCAGAATTATATTTGTTTATGTTTGTTAAAGCAAATATTTCATCCAATGGACCAAAGCCTGGTTTAAATCCAATTTGTGCACTTCTATGGCATGCAGTTAAGCAACCTATATTTATTATTGATGTAAGAAAACTTAAGTTAGTGCTATTCCTCTATACTATTTTACATCATCTGCAGAAATAGTTACTTAAGTTTATCAAGCCGATTTGAAACACACATGAATATTCATTTATAAAGTCGTCAGAGAATTACTGGTGACAAGTTTATTTAAGTTCAGCTGATCAACAAACATAAATCAGCTACCGTAAAATTGATCGCAAAAGTTATGCTTTTATAAATCTTGTTATTGTACAACGGGGTCAAAATAAAGTACGTTTGTTGTCTCGGGTATTTTAGTAAACAATGAATGCATACTGTTTTCCTTTCGTTATTCCCCGAGCTAACCATCCCTCTAGCATTAATGGATATCCATTCAATGTAAAAAGCAAATATCATTAATAGTAAATTATGCCTGGTGACAAACGGATATTAATGTATTGCGTATTTGCATCGTAACAATGATATTTTATGTTTTATTGATGGAAACATTTCCGATGCATTACCAGAAATACTCATTGAGTTGTGTCAGCACTGAATGGCATTCATCTCTTTCCGGTTATAATAAAAAAAAAATAATTGAGGATTCTGTTATTCATTAATATACCATAGGCTTTTCGCCAATATTCAAGAATTTTACAGGTTTAGTTTTACTATAGTTTTTAGTTACCACTAGAGAGTAAACTTATCTTTGGCTATCGGCAATATGGGGGAAGTTGCCGGCGGCCGCCTGGTGGTTTTCACGAGGCTTTCCTCCAGGCTGTCCACTTGACACCGACTACGCATGTCAGTAGATGACCCTGAGTACGGGTAAAAAAAACATACAGCTAAATGAATATATCTATACTATACTTTATTACCGGTTAAATCACTATAAACAACAGCCACTACATTTTACTAATATACATGTTTTAAACACAAAAATAGAATCCAGCAACCAATTCGTTGACTTATTAACGATTTTAGTCATGTGTAAATACAATTAAATTCATTTTTCAGAAGAAGAAATACAGATGTTTAAAGCAACATTTTCCTTCATATACAAATAGATATTTATCTAACAAAATTTCCTTCGAGTATTTCTACTGTTGGGTGGTTTTAAACTCACTTACACAACAAACATTTCCGTTTGGGTGGCCTAATTTTTCATAAGGTCATATTATGAATAATAAATACAATACATATAATGCTTTTGTCTAGCCTGGTAAATGGACGTCCAATCGTGTAATATTTAACTTTTAGGTTACATTTACCCGCAGTTGATAATCCATCGCTCTGCACATTCCCTCGGGCACACCTGTCAATGTGTTGTATACCTAGCCTTCTGAGGCCATGTTAAACCATTTTCTCGAAACGCACTCGGAGAAAACCATCAAAATAACAAACCATTATAACACGCTGGAATTTTTTTGTTGTCCAACTTTTGAAGAAACATTTTGAACACATGAAAAAAGACAAAAAAGGGGTGTTGTACTTTAACCATAACCTGAACATTTTTAGCAAAATTCATGATATTACCCAATGGATTGAAACTTTAATTTACATATATATGTTAATTTGCATGTCTTTGCTATATATACCTTGTATGATCTCTCTACTTTACTTCTGAAGATGGTCAACATGAATTGTTCCTTATTCGTTGGTGTTGTGACCTACTATAGTGTGCTTACTATCATATTCTTCTATTAGCTAAGTGGCAGCAGAAGCCGATTTGTTGTGTTGTCCTGTTTTTTTGTCATGTAAACCTATTGTGGCGTCCCTATTTTGCCTGTGTCGCTTGGGTTGATTTCCTTCACCCATGGGCGGACATGACGTCATATAAGTAAATGTATGGCGTAAAGCCCCAATCAATCAACACTATCACATGTTAGATGCAAAAACGTTTAGCCCAGGTTTTACAGAATTATTACAAAATACCCGTGAGAGCGCCTCGTTAGTCAATCATGTCGAAATCATCAAACTATATTCCAATTTTTTCTTTTGACCTTGATACATATTATTTAGGTATTTATTATTAATTACAGTGTTGAATAATAGCTGTAAACTAAAAATAAGGCGTCGTTCTGGCCCATGCCATCGACCTTCTCTCCCATAGCGCATGGCCGCTGCCAGACATATTAAAAATCAGAGTTAAAACCTGCTATGTCTGTGAAACTTTGGGGACACAGCAAATTGAAAACCTCATGATATTAATTCGATTCGGCGAGCGTGAATCCTGTATACCCAGTCTAGCACGAATGAATTGTCCCTGTTCTTATCAGACTGAACATAAACGGTGGTTCGTATATAGGCTGAAACAATCTAGCGTGTCGATCATAGACTAAAATCTCGTTGGCTATAATTCCAATATCAGACTGGCACCAATCAAACGTTTCTCTAGTCTAATCATGTTTAACCCTAATGAGAGATCGCGTGATAGAAGCTTAATCATATATAACAAAATCATCGTGAAATGATTCCCTAATAACTCCCCTTTTCTGAAGGGAAGATTATTGTTTAGCCTCCTTGGCGACATGTCAGTCATAACCGGTTTCCTCTTTGTCTGGAAATAGATGTTTGTTTGAGGTTAATCACCGTATTTTTGCTTATTTAACTAATATGTCGGCGTGTCAGCCCAAAACATGAAGAAATCAACCCTTTACGACACTGAAAACACACAATACACCATAATGTATTTAAAGGATGAATCAGGACACCGTGATGCCCCTTAGCTCATGATGATGCACCAGGCCACAGGAAGCTCCCGCCTAACCACCTGCTGTCCTAATGTGAATGGTATGCCAGTCAAAACACGAATATAAGATAGTTTTTCTCTCCAGCAGTACATTTTTAAAATGTTTACTGTACGTATTGTGTCATTATCGTGCCCAAAGGGCTTTTACATGTATATGACCTGCAAGCCACACGGGTATTCTGGTATCGATGAATTATTTATTAAACTGTGATAGGTCGAAATTGAGTTATCGTTGAATGTACCGTTGGGACATCCACCGTCTCTCTTGGGTCACATGTAATCCGGTACAGGTTTATATTGATATTATCTGATCACGAGTATAACATATAGTGTGCCGCTCCCATTGGTTGAGCGTGTTGCATTGAACCAAAGTCCGTTTCCTAAAGGTACATAATGAATGTAAACCCCAGATGCACACTTCTGTATGAAATGTTATTTTACGTATATACACAGAAGAAACACTTGTATACACACAGAGCAGACTATCCTCCAATAATAAAGCGCTTAATTTTACTGTTTAATATCAAAAGCATACGCAGAGAATCCAGAAATCAATTTCATGACTTCGAAGACTCTTAATTTTAAAACTCATATGTACAAAATTTAATTTTTCTTTCATAAAGAACCCGGAAAATTTGTTCGGAAATATTGAACCTCTGAATAGTTTTACTATTCTGGTGATATAAACACGATGTTAGATCAGACAATTTTAAAATGGTCCAAGTTATCCGTGACCATCACATTTGTCTTGTTTGTCATCATATATATCCTGTTTTTCATCATATTTATCTTGTTTGTCATCAGTTTATTTTATCAGCCACTATGGCCTTATGTTAAAAGCATATTATATTGAGACCACCTAAAAATAATGTACAGGTAAATAGAACGATATATCCAATATTCATTAAGATATATTATCTTGGTGAATATATCTAATGTATCCAAAAATATTGAGCAATATACATATATTTTTTTTTGTATGGTGGGCTTTTTCAACTTAATGTAAGCCAGTTTGATATAGGACACATTAACAGATGTAAATATGCATTAAAGTGGTATTTTTACCGAACAAATCGATCTCTCGATTTAACCCACATGTTATTTGGTGGTCTTTTATACTTAAACGTTTTTTGGGAATATATTGTCTTGGGAATTATTTCTTGTAATAAGGAATTACCACATAATAATAAAAAAATCCATTTCATATTACCAATAAATATATAAAGCCTAGCACTAGAATCCAGGAACAAATTTCATGATTTATGACTTTGTTATTCATCTTTTTGTACAAAGTTTTTCATTTACTCCAATATTTCTCTAAAAGAACACAGATGTTTGAAATTTAATGTCGTTCATAAAGTTACAAAATTTAAGTCAGATACAGAACCCTATCAATACGTAAACCACAGTTTCGGCTGTTAAAAATTAGAAAATAATTGCAGGCGGTTGGGCGGGCGCCTCCTGTGCCCTGGTTATCTCTGAACTAAAGGGTATGTTTTGTCAGACCAACTAGAGACCAGGCACAGTTTTGTTTCGCTTTCGCTATTTCCGGTTTTCAGGTAGTGCCTGACAACAACATGTTCAAACTCGGTGAAATTTACTGTTTTGAACATTTATGGTACGAGAATGATTATTTAATGATGATAGGCCTACTGCACAGCCTATCAGTTTACAGAGAGTAAAGCATACAATTGGGGATTTAAGGATGCATGTAGTCAAGTTGCAAAAAAATCGCTCTGCAAATTGTATCGAAGGAAATAACTATGACGGTATGGCAAAATCAGAAATGATAAATATCACCGGTAAGAGTTATTTTTAATAATAATTCCGTTTGCCTTGATTTTTACAACATTTGATGTTTGTTGAAAAATTAAAACAGTCACGTTAAAATAGAAATTATTTATTGGGTACAAAGCTTGTACGGACCAGGAGAAATATAGCAGTTATTTGAATTTAACCTAAGGAGGGCTGGCCATATTTGCTCAGAATGACTTCGATCCAACCGCGGTGAACCTTGTAAAGGGTGTGGCTAACACGGTTGACTAGGAGTGGCGTCGGTACATCAAAGTGTGTCTGATCTGTGACAGCAGAAAAAATTCAGACAGGAAATTCAGTTTTTAGTTTTTTAGTTAATCAAAAACTTTCCTTCGACCTTCAAATTTGATGTTGGAATTATTGGAAAGCCTCTAACTTGTCTTTTTTGAGAAAAGTATCAATTTTTCATGAGATTCTGTGATAGTGAAAAATTCAGAACTTTTGAGTGCGTATGTTACTTTAAGCAGTTTCCGCGTAACATCATTGGTAAGAATGGAGTCATCCCGGCTTCAGCTTTCAACATGAACTCTTTAGCTTGAAAATGTATCTAGATAAGGCGGTCCTTCCTGGAAAATGTCGTAATCTAGCTAGAGACTGAACATTTAACAGAAGAAAAAAAACAGAGCACAGATTGATTGTCTTTTTACAAAACACGAAAAAAAGATTCCGTTAATGATGTGTTTAGATGAGAGTTTGCGCTTTCCAGATTACTGAAAATTCAACGAGGGATTTGAGGGAATCCTTTAAGACCAGGAGATTTTTTGTACATTTTAGGAATGTAGAGAAAGTAAAAAAATGAAAGCCTTCGCAGGGAATTGAATCCATGTTTATGATAAAACCAACACCCAATCTTGACAGAATGCAATCATTTTGTTTTAGACTGATTGACTGACTGACTGACTGACTGACTGGTTGCTTGGTGGGTTGGTAGATTGACTGTTTGTTGGATTGATTGACTGATTGATTGATTGTTTGTTGGTTTGGTTTATTGATTGATTGCGGTTTGATGGATGTCAATAGGTAAAGGAAACCACCGTGCTAAACGACACTTCCAACAAAAAGAAAACATAAGATGTTTACAGCACGGCTAGGACATGATTTCTTTCTGTGCATGGCCTTAACACCAAAGCAAAATAATCCCCTACATAGGCAACCGCAGAATGTCGCTCCATACGTCGACAAATCAGTATGGCAACATGAGTTTGGCTAAATTGAATGATACCGTATGTTGAACGGCATCATGAAGCCTGTGACACCCTGTTTTGCTCCCTATAGTAAGTTGTCCAGTTTGACTGTTGCCATGCAGTTACGACAAGGATCGTTTTCTTCACCTATAGGGACCATACATCGTCGTTATGGTAGTATAAGTACGGCGTAAAATCCGACTCATAGAAACAATTCTCTCATGGAGCCGTGATATCATTTTGTGACAAGACAAGGCCAAGATGTCAAAAAGACCGTCCACACGAGAAACAAAAACAAGAGCGTCGACAAACAGTTAATATAACTTTGTCATCTAACACGGACAACGTGCGAAACCATCGTTGACAAAGCTCACAGAAGTCAGAGAATGATACTCAAATCTCATCAGTTTGACGTTTTAAGCACCTGTTACCAACAAATAGCGATTCATCAAGCATGTTAATACGGCTTTGTAACATCATACAACTGGTCGTTATCTATGGAAAAAAAATCTCCTGAAATTCATTATACTGGGTTTTCCATGCTGGCACTGTTCGGCTTGCCGTTGCTGTTCATGTTGTCAACGTTGTACCAGTGCCGGATCACCTTTGTGATCAGAGTACATAACACTTTCTTGCTATAAAAATTTTTTAAATTAAATATGTATATATAATTTACGGTTAAATTGAAATAGCTCACAAGTAGTGGGCAATATTTTTCTCGATTTTCTGGCATCAAACAAACCACAGTAAATTAGTGGTTGTATGGTGGTCTATTGACTCTAAAATATCGATTTAATCTCGATCTATTTACCAGTAAAATGCTTATTAACATATGAAAAGCGTGCGATATCAAATGTGCCGAAATTTGATTCTATAGTAAAATATTCTATATATATAGTTGTTTTACTTCTTGTCAGGAAACACTGTTCATCAACATCTTTCAATTTCCCTATTTATTATTGTTGGGTGGTTTTTCACTTAAATGCCGATTCACACCCGACACCACTCGACATAAAGGCAGGACTGGCGCGTCACGCCCGTTGTGAAATGGCCTTACATTAGATAATTTCATCTAGGTAGATAACTATGACAGAATAAGAATTCACTTATAACTCCGATCTAGCTTCTCTTACTGAATCGATCAGGTTCAACCCAGAACGTAAAAACTCCATCAGTCTGGCTTATATGCAATAATGCAATATATAGCGGCTTATTGGCGATAGTACACTGCAGCGGCTTATGCAATAATGCAATCTAGAAATGCAGGGGAGTTTTTCGTGATTACATCCGGTTTCAAGCAGATGAAGAAATTAATAACAGCAGTTCGGGAACACATTATTAGTTTGAATATTAATAAATCCACATCATTTGCTGTACTGGACTGGGTTATTTAGGAGACAAACCAGCTTCAGAATTGCACCGTGAAGAAGAAAATATATGGTGAAGCCAAGATAACACAGATGTGGGCAAGCGGTTCCCAGTCAATTGGTTTCACTGTTTTTTTTTTGTGTATAAATATATGTTTGCTAACCACCCTTTTTTTCTGATTGCAGCTCCTAAATCCCTCCACGAAAAGATGCGAGTAGAAACAGCCATTCTATACGTCTCACTTCCGGTTGTCCTCATAATCACTGTCTGCTGCCTTTCTTCTGTAAAAAGTAAGTTCAATCAGATCTCGCGAGATTTCCTATGTATGACGAGGGCTAGGCAGATAACCAAGAGCTCGTGGAGACATTTTGAAAATGTCCCACTTAAGTTGATTATGTCAGATAATTCAGACGGTAGGCCTACATCTAACGCGTTTTCCTCGTATAAACAATTGTCTCATATAGGAAAGAGATGTTTGGGCATTATTCCCAGCCAAGATTATAACACTGTATAGGCTAATCTTTTAACCCCCAAAAGCAGGCGGAAAAAAGTCACCCCGAGGCCTCGGACGTCTGTCTTGTTTCGTCATACATATGAGATCTCGCGAGATCAGATTGAAGTTAGTGAAGTAGGCCTGAGACTACATTCCGATACTTTCTGCACCTATCAGGCGTCATTTGATTTGGTTTGGTTTGATTGCAGTCTGACGCAGTACTGAAACATAAACCGCTGAACCCCTTACCCATGCCAAGGGGTTACCCTTGTGACGTAGGTTAGGCATTTAGTTAACTCAAGTATGAACAATATTCTAATGTAATAAGAAATATACTTATATTAGCTCAGTATGGTGAGTTTTAATTAACTCGATTTATTTTGTTTATCGCACACAATTTTTTTAACTTTCTATTAAAGTAGGAATAGTTTCACCTCGGTAGAATAAGTATCTACTCATATTTAAATATTACTACCTAAGTAGATATCATTTCAACTCGATTCCAAATATTTTCACCTCTGTACATATAATTTCAACTCGAGCTCAATAGCTTACTGTTAAATCAAGATTAAGTTACAGTGGTTCAAAACCCATTCTGATTTTAGGTCAATATGCTGCCTATGGTGAAGGACTTTCAGAAGATTTAACCAATGACGTCCCGTTAGACTCTCAGGAACTCTCTAAACGGTGAGTTCAGTAGATTTCACCAGCTTTAATAAAGAGTAACCATTGCCATCTGTCGAGTTATCGTCCTTGATTTGTTCGTTGGTCGGCTTATTCTCGCTTAAAGCCGGATTGCACCGTCGTGATTGGGTCTACAAAAGTTGAGAGATTGGGGGAGATTTTCGAATTTGGCCGCCATCTTGCAACCCTCGTTGACAAATAAAATTAGCTTTTACATGTTACTAATGCGCGAGGTGCAGGTTTTTAATACATAAAATATCTCTGAAAGTTCAATTTACCAAACTGAATTGAAAATCACTGAATTGGACAAGTTAAAACCAAAAAGTGTCAAAACTTAAAATTTCACA
This sequence comes from Katharina tunicata, assembly GCA_032466195.1. NCBI lineage: Eukaryota > Metazoa > Mollusca > Polyplacophora > Chitonida > Mopaliidae > Katharina > Katharina tunicata. The sequence continues at coordinate 2,196 of JAVFBZ010112368.1, read as the reverse complement.
TTTTTCTTCAGTACTGTTCTGTATCGTTATATATGGATTACGTAGTAGACTAATAACGATACAGAACTCTGCATCTAGATAATGTCATTACCTCGATTACATTAACCAGCAAAACATTACTTTGATGGCTTTTCAACATCTGCGTCTCAATTAATCAAAGTTATGTTTGTTTACGTTCCCTGCTTCTGAACGCCGCTTAAACAAGTTATACAACAGCCAGCCATTTGCATCACTGCTGTTGTTATATTGGTTCCCGAAATGTGGACTTATGCACAACGATCAATTGATTTTATATGAAATAATGAAAGAAAAAGTCCACTGCAGAATCGATTTAGAACCGGATTTACCTTTTCGAAAATGACGCACGTAAACAAAGATCTTATTATGTGCCCCACACCCAATACACTCACTCACACACGCGCACACACACAGTAACGATATTATGGGTAATATATTATAATTATAAAACGAAATGTTTATAACAATTTTCAAACATAACAAGAATTGCGCCTTGGCTCAGCTGGTTGAGCGCTGGCTTGCCGAGTCCCCTTCAGTGTTTCCTGGGATCGGTTCAAATACCCCCGAGGACCTTAGGTATATAAGTCAAGTTTCCGATGGCTGCAGGGATCGTAGTTTTTTAACGTGGTTTCTTCGCGGTTTCAAGTGAAATACCCTTAAGTAAGAAGTTAAACACCAATTAAATAATTAAGCATTGGTTGGTGTTTAACGCTGTGATCAAGGGTATTTCACGTATATGACGGCAGGGTCTTCCAACAGTAAAGAGAGACTCTGAACACAACCATAACATGTGTAGTCACTTTAATAGTGTTTCTGCTGTTGGAAAGGTAATGTTACTCCAGTGCTAAGTATGACAGCTTGAATATAATTTGGTAGCATACTGCCCTTAGCCAGAGGGCAATAAATAAATAAGTAAATAAATAAATAAAAAGAAAAGACCACACCATTTAGTTTTCATCCAGATCCGGATATCCGGCACCTAATTGAGCACCTAAATAAAGGTCTAAAAATGTGCTAAACTTACACACACATGCACACACTCAAACACATACCAGTACAATTTGAGTGCAAATGTAATATACTTATAAAACGAAATGTTTATATTAATGATCAAATATAACAACCAAACACAAAGTTTAATAGTAAGGAAACGTACATGGCCAATAGTTTCTATTGAAGTAAATTTCTATGATTGGGACGAATCTCTATGTCCTATTTGCTTCATAGTTTAAGTTGCAACGGTCTTAAATAGAGAATCAAATCATTCTCCCTACCGTCGAGTCTTTGACTCTAAGGTATTGACTGGTCATCTTGTAGTTCACATAGAAAGAGTAATCCCTCTTTGCTTTTTGTAGCGAGTAAGTTAACATGTGATTAGATGGCACTGCGTCATGATTTTAATTATTTTCTTCTGCCTTTAACACACTACAATACTACGAAACTTTATATACAAAAGACGTTATTTTCGTTGATAATTTAGAATCTATGAATAATTTTACTGCTCATTTAGACGTACCCAAATTATCACAGGAAGACCAGGGACACTGTGAGAATGACAACACTAGTAAGGAAGTCAGTGCTGCGCTTAAATGTTTGAAAAATGGATCCTCACCAGGTATAGATGGCCTTACCACTGAATTTTATAAAAAAAATTGGTGCAAAATTAAAACCTTAGTGACAAGTTCTTTCTTGTATGCTTTCACGAAAGGGGAAATGTCAACACTACAAAAAAGGGGGGTAATTACGTTATTACACAAGGGAAAAGGTCTGAGTAGAGACGAGCTCTAGAATTGGAGACCAATCACGTTAACGAATACAGATTACAAGATACTTCCTAAATTACTCGCGCTAAGAATGCAAACAGTCATAAAATCAGTAATCAGTAATTAGTGAAGATCAGATGGGTTATGTTAAAGGTAGGAATGTGTCAAATTTAATAAGGCAGATAGATGATGTGTGTGAATACTTAGAAGTAACAAACCAGCCAGGGATTGTATTAGCGGTTGACTACACTAAAGCCTTTGACACGATATCAAAGGAGTTTATGATGTATTGTTTTAAATTATTTGGTTTTGGGGAAAATTTTCAAAAGTGGGTAAAGATTTTAAATATGAATACAACAAGTTGTGTAACTAATGGGGGCTGGATGTCTGATTGGATTAATTTAGAGGTAGGGAT
>JAVFBZ010112259.1:0-24775 GCA_032466195.1 Katharina tunicata | reverse complement strand
TTTTAATGAATGAACTGTTGTTTTGTGTGAAATGATCTCTATGGAGAGAAGGCGGCAACGATCCATCGGAAGAACGTCTGTATCGTAATTATCATTTATAGTAGGTCTATCTATGGGCCCGTAGACTTAAGATAAATACAGATATATTCGTTGAGTATAATTATATAAACTATATAACAATTCGGTATCAGAATGTGGTTACTAGATAAATAGTACATCCTAACATTTTGGTAATGGAGCGTGGTTATATAAAGTTTTACCCTTCATAACAATTTGGTAGCGGAACTATGGTTACTAAGTGAGATGGTATATAATATAGAAAGATAGTTTTCTAACATCTGTTTTCTCTGTGGGGTCCATATACAATAGATTGCTTTGCGCGTTTTGATCACACAAAGCTAGATAATTCCTAAGCTTAATTATGGAACCCTTGTACTACTGCCGTTGACGCATTTTCGGAGTCTTGGGTACACAACAACAATGAGCTCCTCCTATTCGTTGGTTATAAAGCAATATCATACCTTGTACATGTAGCTTGTAAAGCTCGGGACACATTAATAGTTCCCAAATTACCCTCTGCTGTTTTAAACGATGATTATTGGCAGCCTTACATGCATGTAATGTACATCATAGAGTTATTTTTACAACACAGGTATATTAACAGCATGCCATTAAAAAACACGTTGCTGGGCGACCATAGTTTTCGGTCGCTAGTTCTCGCGGTCCGACTAGACGCGACAATGGTGTAGTTCGAACGATCAGGTAGTATAATTCCCAAAGGTTTTAAACACTTATGGGAGGCTTTTGAAATGTTGTCATTGATTCTGAATTACACAGTAAATGTCGCGTAATGTATCGTGGCATGTCAAATATTCGGTCTACTTTAAGGACATTTATAACATAGTTTAAATGTTGTTGGTTTATAGAATCAAATTGAACCTGTCGTTCCATCCACTGTGCGGACAAGGTTTTTTGTCTTGCATATTTGTTCTACTGTTCGCCGTGTGGCCATGACATTTGTTTTACTGATCGCCGTGTGGGCATGATATATGTTTTAGTGACACCCTTGTGGGTCCGGGGTACTAAAAATAGGCCCACAGCTCCTCGAGACAGATTATCGTAGGAGGCTACTAACCTGGGGCAACCTGTTTGCCGTTGTTTGCAACCCGTGTTGGAGGAGAATGGTATCTTGGTGACTGAGGGTCCATTTGGTTGACCCCATAGCATAGGTCCCAACACGTCACTTTGGCTCACTATTCTTTGAGACAGGTGGTCAGATCGGCCTGGTCTGATCAATCGGCTGGTCATGTAAAAACTATTAACCAGCAATGATCAGGTAATACAACACATTAAAATATCATCTTAATGTGTGAAAATTCCACGTAATAAATATCTTACCAACACTTGTAGAAAATAAAGTTGCTTTTAAGATCATTGTAGAAGGCGGTAGCTCATGAGTCAATTGTGTAGAAAAGACTAATTTATACTAACATTATGTCTTCTATGTGATTATACCATCCATGTAATCCCTGGTACCTTCCCTGTTGAACACCATTCGGAAGGTATTGCTCCGTGGTGGGTGGGGAACATGGATGGTGAAACAAATACATATATTATGGCTTCCCAAATAAACACCCGTAACAATGGAAAGAATAGGAAACCAGAACCTCTAGTAGACACTGAATTAAATGAAAACGAAAACTGGCCCAAATTTCTTGTAATTTCCTGCAATGACCAAAACAAACCCCTCACATTTCGCTTTAAATAAAACTCTTATATCAACTGCAGGTACTTTGAAAAATGTCATAAAAAAAGAGATCAGGGGATATTTTAATAGAATGCACAAGGACACAAAATGTTCACGCCACAGAGCTGAAATACTGCTGAATGTGGCGTAAAACACCAATCAGTCAATCAATCTTTTATTTCATCGTCGTATACATATACATATACAATTTGAACAAATCAATTACAATTTGCATTGCAAGTAGTTTTCTCCCTCTTTATTCTTTCAAATTATTACAGTAGCTTGGTTTGGCAGTTGTTGCATACTAAAATAAATCTGCTAATCATCTTCCGTCATTGATTTTGCAAGCCCCAGCGCCATCCACAGTTTCTAAATATTGGAAAGCGTTCCTACTCTGGTCCACCTGATGTAAAAATTGTAACATAGTGTCTATATCAGCAGAGAGTCGTCATGTAGCCTTGTATCTTCTTTCCTGTGTTCAGTCCGGCAATCCAAAATGTATCATAGATCAAACATTATATGGCGTAAGCTGTGCTCACGATATGTCTGCTCACACCAATCCTTGTACAGTGTAGGTACCTTTCATCAACTTCTCAGCGCTGTCTATCGCGCGGAAGGACGTTACGAAAGAAGTGGTAACACCGGAACGTCCCTCCTAATTAGTTGAAACGTTAGCTGTCAACATGCAGTTCTTCATTAGCAGATGTCCATGATTTCTTTTTTTATAGTTTTTTTTTTTAAGAATCTCTGAAGTTTCACAGATTTGTGCCTCAGGCTTAAAATTTCCCGCAGACCATTGATCCCTTCAAGAAAACGGACATATTTAGAGAGGGTAATACTGCTCGCATCTAAAACTAACAAAAACCACATTGTCCAGTTAAAAGTCATCAACGGTATTTAAACTTCTAAACCATATCTTCAGGTTCCTCAGATTACATTTTTCGGTCGTTGTCTTTTCACAAATCATCAGGTATTTACAAACGTTGGAAATCTGGTCCACTATCGTATACAAGAACAAGGGAAACTAGTTTGCAAGCGCTCTCTCATTGAATATAAGTTATGTTGGCGTCTATAGCCTTCGTTCCGGACGTGCTACAGCAGCGGCAAACGCCGGTATTCCTTAGTCTTGAAATACAGCTTTCTAACACCAAGGTTGTTCTGTCATAACAATAAAACGTCGGGGTTAGAATTAATGCGACACAAAATGGAAAATACTTTGCATTGGGGCATTATTCTTCCTTTCTATGGAACGCACCATGTAAAGTTCTTTGAAAATATGTTATTGTAACGTTGTATCGTGTGAAGTCGGTGGGATTACCATATGTTGCGAAAGTTCCGCTCGTAGACGGATTGCTCTCCGCTACCCTTTTGTATTGGCGCGTTTTTACATACGGGTCACTCTGTGGACTGGGACTAGCGAGCGACGAAGGCAAAAATGTGTCTTCGCATTTTTATATATTTCCATTGATTTTGACGGCTATTCAAGTGGAAGGCTACGGAGGCCAACTGTTTAGGCAACGGTGCATGTGTGGCTGCATAAAGCGCTTAACGTAAATGATAATTGTGTTACATTTTGAAGTTTTACTTTTGTTTTTGATCGCTTTGCGAAGCGCCACATTGTATGTTGTGGCGCTTGAACCTATGTCACGTGACAATATGTTTGATCCTCATTCTAAGTGTAATTAATATCGTAGAATTGTGAATGGAAACAGTTTTGTCCTAAATGTTAAAACTAGTTTTTATATCGTCGTAATTTAAATGTTGTTTGTTGTAGCATTTAAGACACATTAAATATTTTGGATTAGAATAAGATGTTCACATATTCCTTAATTAGTGTAGTGCACAAACGCAAGTCTGTTTCAACATACCTCATACAACACCTTCTGTAATGCATAATTGAAGTATAGTGGTGTAAATGTTGCAGTCGAATACACAGGCAACTAATGGTAATCATGTACAGTGCATTTAAATGGTCTACATTAAGTCATACGTTCGCCGACTTATTCGAGCGATGGAAATGCCGATATTGATTCCTGTCCGTTGTAACATCACAATGGGACGCTTTGAGGCTGGATAGTCCAAGACAGCAATTGAACGTAATTTCCGCGCGCAACATGTCTCGGTTAGGTGATCAGTAAATCCGACTAAATTTCACACAAAATAGTATAGACAGATCACGTCTATGCCCGTGGGTACGATCGTTATATCAGGGTCTTTTAGTTTTGCTATCGACAGGTCATTGTCACTGAGACTTATTTACAATACATCAGGTTCTTAATCAAGACGTCTTATTTTCAGAATGATATAAGGACTCGCTGAGGGTTGCTTTTCCTCTGTGCAAATAACAGTAAGATATGAAAAAGCATAGTTTTATATGCATGTGAAGTTTCATACTGCGCCCAATTCATTTCAGTGGAGTTACCTGATTGAAGTCAATTCGTGCTTCTCACACCAAATATACATACTGTACCGCAAATCTAGTCTTCTCCTTGTCAGTAAACACACGATTGTCTCCAGTCATGAATGTATTATAAAAAGATGCAAGTACAACATACAATCACATTAGGGACCCAATAGAGACAGGCATGGTATGGTTGTCTAAACTGAATTGTATCGTATGGGGATTTTATAAGCTATAATGGGAAATTGTAGTAATGTGGATGACAATGTTTGTTCCTGTTTGCTAGGCACCACAGTGCTTCGGTTTGAGTGAACTGTAAGACCTTCACACAGGGAATGACTTCGTTGTGGATGAGCCGTTGGTACACAGAGAATATATGAACCTTTTTTTGATACGCGACGAAGTATAATATTGAGTTCTTATGTGGAACTATAGCAGTTCCAATCCAACTCGAAGAGCCAGATTAAACGCAGTACGAGCCGAATCCTGGAGAGCTGATACAATGACACGTAACCTGCATTTTCCTATAATCTATTTATCAGATACCAGCATTTATTTCACGAAGAAATCAGGTTTTTTGTTTAACAGTTTGATGAACTCTCCGGCATGCTCGACTCAAGGGTCGAAGGACTACTTAGAAGAATGCGAAGCTTGCTATTGAGAATCGAAGGTGGCCAAATTTCGTCTTTTAAAAAACCCTTAAACCATTAATATACAAAAATGGGCTGTGATTTGCGTAATGTAGATGTCTCAAAAACATGCTACAGCAAATGGAAACGGTATTTAAACTTAAATGCAGGATGGGTTTACATATAATACTACGCACAGGGAAACCATGACAATGTAATCACTGACGTTATTCTGCATTAGTTGCGTAGTTCCACCAAGACTTGGTGTGTTCATATTTCTTGTTTTCTGCCATACCGCAAACACGGATCCATGTATGGGGCGCTATTGTAATATAAACAAATTAATGGAAATAATCCCCAATTTCAGATAATACAGAAACGGGCCACCTGGTGCGGACAACAATGGCTGATGTATCTGTATTGCTCGGGTGAAACACAGGTATACGATAAACCAAGATACAAACTACTGGTCATTGTCATTAAGATTATCTTGAAAGATAAATCCAGTGATTTTCGACCAAATTTCAATATTTTCCATGTGTCGTTTTAAAGACATGTGCCCGTATTTTTTATTATTATTATTAATTAAGTATTTAGATAGTTTCTAGGCCGTTTGTATAAGTAAAACAACCATATGGATAAAAAGTGAGACAAATGACAAAATAGATTATCAGATATTTGGTGTTCAAATCTTTGGCGATACATTAACATTATATTGCAACAGATGCTGGGGCCTACTGATCGACTAATATGTCTTCAGGACGCGACGCAGCAGCGGCGAAGGTTAAATGATAACATAGATTAGAACATAAATATTTTAGATAGAGTTTTTATAACTATGCATATCTGATAAGTTGAGTATTAAAGTACAGATTACACCACTGTGGAGCTGAAGTGACTCCAATACCCTTTACAAATAACGGGTAGTTTATTATTTTGACTTTCAGAATTGTGGAAAAGGCTTTTTGACTTGATGCTAGGGAATTAACTGAAGTTGAATTTTGCTATTTATACAGATTATATATTGAATGGTACAGATCAATACGACAAACTGTCATCAAGGTGGATTCATCTGTCCAAGCTGACAGTCCAATTAGGTATGTTGATCACAGATCGCTAGAGTGTGGTTCTAATTGATCTCCAGCTCCGTGAAAAGGGTGTTCACACATTATCTGCGCAACTAGACGCAATAGTTATCACTTCAATTTGTTGTAGTTGTAACCATTGAGGCGACTACAACAGGCTATCCCTTCAATTTTAAAATGTTTGCGAAATGTCAGTCTACAAATTGACAATGGTACAAATTGACACTATGGTAATTCAAGACTGGAATCATGCCAAAAACTATCGACGCTAACTGTGTACTTTGATGATGAACTGAGGAGAGAGTATGAAGTATGTCTAGGTCAGCTCTTTACATATCATTCTTGAAGTACATAGAGTATTTTTGGTCCAGGATACCTAGGTAGGTTTAACATTGCATCATGACTTTATTACTAGCATGACTACATATTGGTGACGGAGTAATATTACGAGCTGTTATATGCAAGTTCATAGGAGGAATATATAGTCTACAACAACGGCGAACGCTAAAAAAGAATGGTGCCGGTCATAAATATCTCTCAAATCAATATCTATACCCTGAAATAAATATATTAAAGACTAAAATTCAGACAGACCATTGGAGAGGGGGGGTACATATTTGGGTATTCGAGCCAAAACTAGTCTCGTGAAGAAAGGTGTCAGACTAGTTATAATACAGGTATGTAATAGGTTGGAATAGATTCGTTTTTTCTGATACCAAATACATTGTTGTTTTGAACCTCATATCAATGCTTAAACATCTAGGTTTTATGGACAAAGAAGAAGAAAGAAGACACGTTGTCAATAGTGGTGGTGTATGTAAATTCTGTGAAACATTAACTTCATGCCCAGACAAGTATAATTCATTCCGGTTGACGAGTAACTTTCATATAAATTGGATAGCTTGTTTGTACTTAATAGTTTTTATCAAACTTTCAAAGTTTGTTGTTATGTAAAAGATACCTGTGGTGCATACATCAGTTCAAGTATGGTTGCATCTTTTCTAATTTGAATTTGTTTGGTCATTGCCACACTGGAGAGTGGCTTGGCGTGAAGCTATGCAAACAAATTCACGAAATAGGTCACGGTATTGTCTACACTAAAAAACAAAGGCTAAAGTAAACGGGAATTAAGTACTTTATTAAAGTAAATACAAGGGAGGGAAAACTTAAGACAAGATATTACAAAATAACAAAAAAATTTTTTATAAAATACAAAGCGGGATAATTCAGTAATTGTTTGGGGTAGCACAGTTAAAGTTATGTGGTAATGTTCTCGCCAAAAAGCGCCGCACGAGGGCGCTGAAGTCAGTACCTTGTGTGGCCACCGTGAGCTGCAATCACTGCGCAACACCTCCTTGGCATAAACTGAATGAGTCTTTGAATCCGGGCACGTGGAATCCTAACCCATTCTTCATGCAGAGCATGGGACATTTGCGGAAGCTTCTGGGGCGCTGGGTTACGCTGGGTTTGAACAGTCTATTGATGTATCGGATAGGGGCAGGTCAAAAGCCTCACCTCCCTAAACGTTCAACTGTGTCCCTAAGGTCAAAGTCGGTTGCCCTGTCCAACCGCTTTGATACCTTAGAGGGAATGGAGGTGGATGTCCAACCACGACCTACGCCTTATCGAGGGCGACCCAGTGGGGACAACCCTCGGATGGAAGACAAAAGAGCACATAGTGCTGGTGGCTCACCTGCACGTGGGCATAGATACTCACATTCGTGGGGCCTAGTGCCCAGCACGAGACACTTGACCTGTTTGACAGCATTGCTGGCGAGGTTGTCATCGGGTTCCTTCAGGCCGATCGGTTTATATCACAAAATATATCTTTTTTTAAATTAAGTAATGATTGAAACAGTGTGTTTCAAACAGTTTTACAAATACTCTGTCTGGTCATTTTTTTTATTTTATGTGGAAATTTTAGAAATTTAAATGAAAATTGTTTAAAATTTAATGGAAATATTTAAATGCTAAACATATTTAAAGATTTTAACACTTATGTCTGTCCTCTTTGGTTTATTTGTTTTCTCTTTTTGATGCATGGCCTTGGGCTATCGATTGGAATGGGTTAAGGTCATTGTAAATGTGAGATACAGAAATTGCTTAAATGTTCACGCCACAGCGTAGCTGAAATACCTCTGAATGTGGCGTAAAACACCAATCAATCAATCAATCTTACAATCTTTTTTTTTTTTATATAATTCTAGTACGCATAGATTACACGTTATACATTCCGACCCAATTCTACATACTGGTGTATAAGGTCATTTCATGTCAATGTATATTCAGTTTCTGTTTATGTTGTATTGACAAACGATGTATAATGATTTCCCAAGATTAATAGTATGCAAACTAAAGAACTGGTATTATTCCCTGGAAGATAAATAGTAAAGAGCTGAAGAACAAATACACATAAATAAATCCATTCAAGGTCTAACTGCATAGACCTTAATTATCTCCATTGGCTCAAACATAGGAGAATCTGTCCAAGCTACAGCTAATCATTTGCAAATATGAAAGACCATGACCGACACAGTCCGCTCCATTATAATGTTTAACTGGACAACATGAACCCATACAGCCACACACTAAATCAGAAATTGATGAAACAGGACATTAATCTGGTCTCATTGGCCGTGCCTTTGTGATCGTAGACTCTGTGAGTTAGACTACAAAAGAATGTATACAATACAGTATATGTATAGTAGAGTTGGAGTGATTGATGACTTACTAGTTACAGTTAATAAAACTAAGCCGAAGCGCAGTGATCAAAGAATGTAGAGCAAACCGACACATTAACTAAGACTGCCGTTGAAGATAGATCGACGAATGGCTTTACTAAAAGTGCAATCTGCTTCAATCGCTGAAATGTGTCCATTAAGAAAGTCTGAAGGTACACTGTCTCCATCAATTATTTAGACCCTTCAAATCATTCACTAAATGTAAAGATCTTCTGTCGCATGGAATAAATTTCCCAGGTTATTAGTAACCTAAGGGGATGAATAAGCTTATAACTAAATATCACAATGTTTGGTTTATATCAAATCATCACTTTGGGAAATATCTACGCACTTATATAAACAAGCAGAGGGATAGAGTGAGGTACATATCAATTTTTGTGAGAATAGTGACGATTTATTACGTATGTATATGTTTTATAAATGTAGAGAAAGAAAGTTTTCCTTGCCTCCACCGGTATTCGAACTCGGGTCTCTGGTTGTGTGTACGCCCCCATGTTACAGCTACAAGTACCTAATTTAAACCCAATTAAGCTTATGTCTGGGAGAATTGACCTAAGAATCTATTTTCCTGAAATTCGGTAGACTTTACACGGAGGATGTACATGTGCTAGTGAAATCATACAGCCCATAACATGCAATTATAACGAATTGTGTTCCGTGTGTTACTATTCTAAAAATGGCCAATAGTATAGATTTCGAGAATATTTGTTTTGTGCACAATTTGCCTCGGGTTGAAAGTCCTCTACAGAAAGTCGTTTTGTTAGTTTTCTTCAATTGTGACTTCCCATAAGAGACAATTATAAATAATTGAATAATTCATACAAAATTACCCACATTGGAGGGATGATCACAGACGAGCATGCATCATTGAAATATGTAGGTAAGCTGATTTGATCCATGGAACACGATACACTAGTTGGTAAGACACGGTGGAGGTAATACGATGCGAATATTTTGTGAAAATCAGGTTTGGATTTAGTGATTTGAACTTAATGATTTGAGGCTGTATTTTGCCGTGTATTAGGAGTGGTTGATTGGTAGGCAGTCCAACAGTGACTTAATTTACATTGTTTTTAAAACCATATCTGTGGTGAGTTTAGTCGGTAGTTGTTTTTTTTTGTTTGTTATCTACTTATATACCGCTTGATTGATTGTTTGATTTGGTGCTAAACAAACACGTCGCAATTGATTGTCTATGCCTAGTATTGTAGAAAAAATCGAGCTAAACCCAGAGCCACCCGGTAGCCCTCGGCATTCTATAAAACTCCCTTTCGGAGGCAAAATATGACATTTTTGCAATTCCTGGTTCATTAGACAAAGACTGCAAATAAAGGCTCTAAAATGTATGGCTTAGTCTAAATATGAACATGACTTATGTCACCACTTGAAATGTGGACATATCATTTCCTTTGGTTTTCACAAGGACGAAACCGAACATGGTAACGGGACGATCACAGGTGCTGTACACAACAGAGACAATACTGACTGTCCTGTAAAACATCACTTAATTATGTTGTTCATGATTGGATATTTCAGACAGTACCTTGAGTGACCACAACATGTTGCTTTCACTGCCCTACACCTCTTGGAAGCAGACATGATATCTGGAGATTATGCAACTCGTTCTGCAACTCGTTGACCACGCTGCTCAAAGTTACACGTGTCGTATTCTTGTTGGTGGGTCATTCGATTATTATTCTACTTGCTGGGCTTGGATGGCCGTATACTATGTGTGCATAACAAACTTTATGCATGTCATTATCATGAACGTTTCTAATTATATAGCCTTGAGCAATTATAGCAAATGGCGAAAAACGGAAGTAAATATCCCAATGAATTTTCGATAGGCTTGGAGAATCAATAGTTTTCTATGAAACCAGTAAATCGTATCAGCAGACACATGTCGAGTATTTAAAATATAAAATAAAACAGCCAATCGTTATAATGGACAAAAAGATCATGTGATATACTAAAATGTTCTAATGTAGTTGTTTGGAAACCTTTTACTGATTCAGCTTTCAAAATTCGAACGAAGTTAATTCTTAACAAATTTCAACAGAATTGGCATAACCACAATGTTCGAGGCGAGACCGCCAGAATAACACAATAAAGCTGTTAAGAAATTAACTGATAACAAATATGTCTGATTGAAATATAAAATAGCCATCAAATATGACTCACTGATGACCCATTTCAGTGAATGTACGGATGCATCTAAGCTGCCCCCTGGCTAAGGGCAGTATGTTTTGGGCTTACATTCATACTGTCATACTTAGCACTGGAGGAACATTATCTTTCAAATGGAGCTAATACTGAAGTGACTTCACACTATTTGGTAGAGTTAAGCTTATGTCGCACCAAGCCGACAAGGCGCGACGCGACGCGACTGGACAGTCTTGTACAATTGTGGCTAGTTTGAAGAAGTCTACAGTGTGCATGTCACACTGCACCAATTTATTTCGACGACTTCATAACATTCCTTTGTTGACATCACCCAACAATGCAAATTCAATGCTGCTCTTAAATGGCGTTCGAGTATGATTGAACATGTGCGACTAGTCCCGATTGTCTGCGACTGCATGAGACGGCATTTCCCACCGCGCCGACTGTATCCAACAGTTTGTCCAGTTGCGTCGCGTCAGGCCCAGTCGGCTTAATGTCACATGAACACTGTCGACATCTCTACTATTAAATGCATAATGCGATATTTCAGTTAAATAATGGATCTTTTGAAAAAAAAACCATCTATTGTATACAATTCCAAACATTTGTAGGTCTTTTTTTTATGAATCCGGTTAAATACTATGCTTTACAACAAAACAATATTTCCCATAATATAAATATTTCGCTTTATCCCGAATTGGTCGTCATATGATGTTGAAAGCTATTTACAATCTTCACTCGCTCACTTTATCCTCACTCGAGAGAGGCATTTTTCCAGTTACCTTTAAATTTTACAATGTTTGGATTTTTAGGAACACTTTTGGAATCAAAAACTTTTTTTTAACGTTCACATCAAACCAACGAAATATAGGCTAAGCTATATCATTTCCACGTTCAAGAACAAAACTGCGGTAGTCACTGTCCAACAGTGTTGTTTGATGCAATAGTTGGTCAGGTTTGTCCATCAGTTCAGTTTGGAGCCACGCTTTTCTGCAATCAATGACTGGGTTCATTGACCCAGGCCCACAAATTAAGCTTTTAACTTCAACCATCAAATGTCATATTAAATATTCAGTATTGTCCCACTGCTGAAGAGAGTACTTCGTCTGTTTGACGCATTGAAAGAAAATATAAAACCGAGACAAGATGTTATTGGTAGGTGTTTGCTTAGTTGGGAAATATACCAGTTAACGATTTTCACTATCATTCAATAGAATTATTGAAGCCAAACCAAACAACTCTAATGGTGTTTTTTTTACGATGGATACCTTATCGTCGCAGTGTACATCTATTTACGGTGTAGTATCAATGGAGGATTTATTCTAATGATAGTGAGTCTACTACTGTGTTTTTCATCAGATCCCCAGGAAAATCCTATAGTGGGGCTACGCATCAGACAACACCTGACAGATGCTGGTTTCAAGTTGGAAGACATTTCACCTGTTGATTTCCAATTTTCTGCGCCATGGCCGTTTCCACGGCCTGAGCTTTGTGTTCATCTGTGTGATCAAAGGAAGTCGGACACATGTCGAATTAGTTTTCTCCAGAGTCTTTGCGGGACATGGTCATTGGTGTGGAGAAGTTTGAAGGGTGGTAGCTGCATCACCTTGGTAGCAGCGTCGGGTTCCATTCGACTGTCTTCGATTTCGCCTATCTTCTTTGCATACGACAAGGCTTTTGTACTGGCCCCAGCGATATTTCCCAAACATCAGATCACAAAGGCCGTCACTTCGTGATTCGCTACTGTGCCTTATAGCTATTGACAAGTATCCAACAATCCTGCAGATTATTCAAATTAAAGATCTACCATCGGTTTCCTTCTGCTGGATTATACCCAGACATATGGGTTTCCCGGAAACACAGTTGTATATTGAGAAGCATACAATAAAGATGTTCAGCCCGTATATCCAAATACATATATAACACAGGATGTTGTCAAGTCCTGAATAAACTCTACCGTAGCAAATACAAATTTATCCCACCGATGCTGTCAGCGGGTACCTAAAGATGATCGGTGTGTATCCCAAAATGTAACTTTTACTTCCATCTAAATATAGATTGAAGTAGTTTTAAACATTGAACTCTTTATAAATTATATAATTCCGATTTATAAAGCTTGAAAATATTTATGTATCTAAAAGTTTTATATCTTTACGTATTTGAAGCTTTTTTTAAAACTGTTATCACTCGTGTTTAGTTCAGTTGATTTTTTCATTCTGATCTCAGCCTTGGGTGATTCACACGGAGAGAGATGAATCTTAAACACTAAGGAAAACGTCAAAAAGTTACTGACTATTACACGATTGACCGTTACAACTCTATACACCACTTTCTATTTCAGCTCGTCCGAATATATCATATCTCATGGCAAACAGAAAATATCTGTCATTTTATATGCAAGTCCTTAACCTACATTCGACATTAAATAAACATTTAAAATCGACATATTTACCATATTTGTATTTACAGACGCAAAGTTTAAAAATCGAGATAATCAATTATATAAAATTAGTTGATGACGCATATCGGCTATAATACATCCCACATAATATGTATATATTTGCTGAATACAATTTTTACAAGTGCTTGTACATCCAAAAAATATTTATTAATTATATAAGGAGAGGCATGTGTATTCAATCAAGTTACACACACTACATTTATCTGATGGTGCTTTAGCAATCTTCTATACAAATATCTTGGTTGGATAAATGGTAGGCATAATTGCCCAATTTAGTTCAATTATTCATGGTTCCTTTGTTGCCCATTATTGTTCAATAGAATACCATTTTTATCTATAAAAATATCCTATATATCCAATCTTAGTGTGCAACCATAATATGTATATTAAATATACAGTTTTCATATAAAGCCAATCATTAAAAATAGTTTTGTAAAATATTGCAATTCTTTTCAGTTTTATATATATTTTTTATCTCATCATCTGAAGAGCAAAGTTTAAATTCTATTCATTTCTCCTGGAAGTTGTTAAACTGTTAAAATGAAATAACCGCCCACGTTTCGTCATCTGCCTCCATCCACCTTTTCATCCAGTTTATTCGTACCCATTTGACCCAGATTATAAGATCTAGCCATTGGTTTCATCTTCACGCTTTCTGCACATGTTGTTTGGCCTATCTAATCAGGCCGACTTTCTTCTATAGATGATTATATAATTATTGGCGCTTTCCAGTCATGTAAGTAATAAGAGACTGATGTATGCTGCACCTGTAATATTTGTATGTACATTAATTAATCAACATGATTGCATATTTATGAGACAGTAAAAATCGATTTCTTTAAAATTCGAAAAATCACACGTAAAACACATCGATTTTCATTCACAGTATCTTTTTAAAAAGTATTATGTCTTTATAAAGGGCTATAGCCCCAGACATTGACCTTACACCGTGGGATATTAAAGACAGGGTTTGACATTAAAACACTAGTAGGGGCTTTTAAAAACACATATTATGTTATGTCTCTACAAGTCATGTAAAATGTGAACAGCTTTGTATAAAATGGTTGTGTCTATTTAAAGCGTTCTGTCTGATTAAAGGGACAGCTTAAAAAGTTAGCATATGGCTAGGTATTATTTATTGGCATACTGATAGTTTTGTGCATTTTCAATCTTGTCGGTGGATGTTCTATCCAACGGGTTCCAGACTGGCACAATAGTCTAGGTGACCGCTTATAAAAGATGTATACATTATTGTCATGTTGAAGTTGATTAAAACTATTAACCAGTGCGTTTAAAATTTCTATCATTCTTAGGGCCTTGATAACTATTTTAGAAATATGGTTGTTAACAGAAAGATTTGGTGTAAGTAAAACCCCAAGGCACATTTGGTAAACGCGTGTTAAACATGATCTGATGAAATATATCCGTAATGAATTTGGCGTATTTTATTTCTAAAATATAAAATTGAGCATTTGTCTACGTTAATCTTAATCTCTCCAAAGGTCTCTTAAACTTTCCATTAACTTTACAAAAATAATCTAAGTAATGGCATTTTTCGTGTAAATCGAAGCAAAGTAAGTCTAGCATATCGTATGGTTATTGTCTGCCAAACTAATTGCGATTTCCTTATTGTCGACCAATATTGATCGTTCTGTCTCGAACGATAGGCTATATGATCAAACAAAGCTCAGATCGGAACATACATCAACGTATATTTAGGTCAATTACCTACATGTTTGATGTGAACCGAACAAAATCACTTAGCGTCCTATTAATCCATCAAAAGTATGTACATAACCAGTATGCTAACAAGCGACGTTACGTACACCTAGTATGATCCGTGGAATGATAAACATCGCTGGATTAATTATCTATAATAACATAACTCATCTATCATACATAATAAGCTAAAGGCATAACTAATCTGTTAATCACTTATGTGTTGGAAATGGTAAACTACAGTCCGTTATGAGTTCACGTGGGATACCGAGAGACAGAATGCAGTATACTCATACAAAAATATAAATACATTTTTAAAAGGTAAATTCTCACTCGAAGCCTGTATATCACTTGCTCGACAAATATATAATTTTTAACTCCTATTTGTAACTCATTAGACTCCAAACAAACTAGTTTATTTTACTTTCATGGCAGTTGGGGTTGCTCTTAAAGCCGTATATGATAAGGCTTGCCACATTTGCATATATTACGGTTTGCTACATTCACAAAGCAATGATTTTCGTACTTTCCAAGCTAACAATTCGCTGTCAAACAAATAGTAGTGTGCGTTCCATTGGTTGAGTTGTGCAAATTGTATAAAACAAAAACTGCATATCCGGTGGCTAGCCTTACTTGGTCGCTCTGATTAGTGAGCCGAAATTATTCACCATAGTATGAGGGCGACATGCACGAGGTCCTGATAAGAAGATAATATTGCAAGGATCGTTAAGAAAACGAACCCAGAAAAAGCACCATCGGTTGCAATACTGAATGTAGTGTGGCAACTGAAACATTATAATTACAGCCTTTGGCGGCACTACATATCCCTTCAACTTCAATCAACTTCCCAGCTGAAGCATATAGGCCCCGGGTCTAACCTGTTAAGTAGTGATTCGAGGGGGAGAGAGCTCTACCCAATTACGAATTTCAGATTAATCTGCCAGTACCTGTGAATTCGCATAATTGTTATTATGTTGCAGATGTTCTCTCTGTTGTCATCGGTCTTGAAATCGGACTATCATTAGATACAGTACAGACAATAGAAACAATGAGCTCTGTGTAAGCATATTTCTGATTTTACACCATCGTTGTATGATATTTGTATTTACAGTTTCTGAATTATTCTGAAGAGGGCATTAACATTTGTGCCACAGTCGACTTGCATGTACCACAAGTATCCATCCGAAGTCCAATACTGACTCTGACATGTGTGGGTTGAATTTCCAATGTCAAAAATTGTCTTCACGGACTTGTCCAGTAACGTTGGTATAAGTGTTATGAGATTCGTTGAAACATGTTTGTTGAAATATTAACCCACTCCGTTTGTCCAAACTACTATATACATGTGAAAACTCTGTTTGTAAACATTATGACCACTAGGGAAAAACAAATATTGGTCCAAAAAAGACAGAGGCCTTACATATAGCTGGTTCAACGGAATTCTGACTGGTTGATCTGTCACGAGTTCTTATGGTTATTTAAGAACAGAGAATAACGACCCAATTAAATTGGTATACACATTATACAGAGCGAAAGCGTCATCACCCTTACGCGTAATTTGGTGCGGACTATTACAATCATCTCATAAAATATTATCCGCATAATAACTAAGACTTTGTTCATATTGCCATTTCCTTTGTCGGTGCTGAAAAAAAAAGGTCGATCGTTTGTAATCTCTTTACATTTAATCGTACTTGGTCCTATACTAGAACAGACAAAGACAAAGTCAGAGAATGGCCATGACCCCTCTTCATGTGACTGGCTGCTGATATATCAATTAAAAGTATGATGTACTGTGATTACATTAAAGGGTTTAAGATTGTAGCAGACGAAGCTAGTATTAATTAACTATCCAAACACACATGATCATTTGTGTCTTTCACTATCTATCGCCTGATTTATCACGTCCAGGTGTTCTGATAAATCTTCACTAAACCTATTAAATTGTATGACATTTAAACTGCTGTTTACTGTTTTAGTTCATCTCTGCATTTTACGTTTATTTCAAGGAGCAATTTGTGTTTGCGTTTCTTTGGGGTTTCCAAGATTGCCACGTTTGATTCAAATAAGCTACAAACGGTTACAATAGTCAGAGTAGCTAAGGTAGTTGTTTAATTGGCTTGTGCTATATGTTGTGCTATTGGAGTAATTAAACCAGTGTGGTTATCACAGGAGGACATGATAAGTAAGTGTAATGGTAAGTTCCAGTATAAACTATGTTTGATTGAGAGCTGTTATTCCGGGGAAAATAATAATAAAAAAATATATATTAAAGGTATATAATAAACAGATTATAATGACAGTGCGGGTACTCGCAATTGTATCAACTCTCGTTGTCTTCGGTCGGAGTGCGGTTGCGTTTCGAGCTCGATTGATACTGCAGTCCGACTTCAGACAACTCGATCTGATACATAGTCGCTTATCCCGTAGTGTCATTATAATATCTATATATTACACATTATAAAATCTGCCAATAGAGGGTGTATGGCCGAGTTGTCTTGGCATTAACTGCAAGCCATTCGGAACCTGACTGATATGTGTGGGTTCGATTCCTGCATGATATTAACACGTAAATATTTTCAGATTAGACTTGGCCAAACTAAACGAGTCTTATCCCATACCAATAAAATTACGTTACTGAACATTTGGTGGTATTCTTTCATCGAACCAGTCATAATATTTTAGAGGCATATATAAGTTGACAAACTAAACAACATGTGTTAAGGATTGCTGCATGAATATAAGATAAATATAAACACAATTTTTTTGTGAATTTGTCATCCATAAAGTGTAGAGAAACGTTTAACAATGATGTTATATCTACACTGGACTCTGGACAATGGTATTTCAATGATATAACGACCTTGCAATGCCGATGTATAGTGCTTAAACGCGAAGAAATAGTGTCTAAGTAACCCTGCAATCTGATCACGTCGAAAAATGTCAATGTAACAACAAAACATTTTAATGGCGGCATTTTGCGAAAGGAAAGTTATTGTGTGGTGTCTGTAGTGACGTTCATCCAATACTTACGACTTACTTTTCTGAATTCATATGGATTGTTTCTGTCTAGTCAATTATATAGAGACCATATAACGGTTTAATTAGAAATAACAATACACAATATATTATATAGATTGTCTGCCTTGAGGTACGCTAAATGTAAACGCACGTCAACCATATTGAATAACCCATTAATCCAACAATGTTTTCCGGATAAATACAATGTAAATATTGCTTCGGTATAATCAATACTCAAGTAAATATCTCCAGGTTAATTCCTTCTCTTTTCCAATACATAATGTACAAATGACTTGGTCAACTACTTTATCGCTACTCTAGTGATATAGACGTCTATGTAATGTTAAGCGATTTAACGTGCGACGAGGGAATTCTATGTAAATAGCTAAAGATCAGAAGTAAGCACTCTCCGGTTTGCTTAATATTACAATGCTAGAAGACTATCACATACATGTTCCTAAATGTCACATACTATTGTCCACTATACCTTCATATATAATTAAAGAAGGTAATGGCAGAAGGCATTCTCAGTAGACTATATAACCTTCTAGAGAAAGTTGATTTGGTGAACACTGCTTTCCATGCGGATATCCTTTGTATAACAATTCTGGATGAGATTTGCTGCATAACATCTTAAATAAATATAGAATACGTTCTATGGACCAAAGCTCGTTCCTGTTATTATATCAATGGGTAATTTTAATTATTCGTTATTAATGCGAGATTTTTCTTTATTGATTGCCTTTCACTCTGTAAAAAATCAATATGTTAGAACATACCCATGAAGAACAGGATAAGCGCATTTAGTATCAAGCTCGGAGAATATCATATTTTCTGTTTCTCTCTTTGAAACTTTACGATGGAAAGCTTCAGCATTTCGACTTTCAATTATCCTTAAGTTAGTGTGTACAGTTTTGTTTTCTTTTAGAGTTTACTTGAAGGAACGAAAGTGGGGGTCATCGTGAGCTGAAATGTGATGCTTTTAATTCGCTTTTCAAATCATCTACAGTTATCTTTTAAAGGCAGTTCTTCTAATGTCACAATAAATGGATTGATTAATTGTGTTGTATAACTATTTTACATTATATAAAGAGTGATACTCTTTATATTAATACTTACAAAAAAGTAGTTTTTACAATTTTCTGTCCAAAACTGTACACGCTGCCAGGCATAAAAAGCCATGGTCAGTCTGGTAGGGATTGCCATTTAGAAGGCACATGTAGCAGATTTTGGATCTGGTCAGCGAACATGTGCAGTATATATACATTTTTTTTACAATTTTACTATGCTTTTTTTTCTATCCTATTTACTATTGATATGTAGGTAAAATGTCCGTATTTGGTCCAAGAATAAAATTGATCTTAATTGCTCTTTTTGTTATTAAAATTCCTATTTATTTATTTCTATTTCAACACTTCATAAAGAAAGACTTCAAAATACAACAATATACATCAGGACAAACATCATGGTTGGAATACTCTCGTGATGGTCCGATCTCTCCAGGTATCAACTTTTCATAGACAATTGGAAAACAAGTGGTGATGTATACATTTTTCGCCGATATATAGAATCAATATAATATTAGGCGTCGAGGTATGAATCCCATTCTATTCGTGTCTAGCACAGGGGAAGCTAAAACCTACTAAATGCTTCCGTTTTTTTTAATTATCACTTCTTCGACTCACTGAAAAAAAGTGTAATAGTATGCAAACCTCACTTTCCTTTATCATCTGTATATTTCAGATGGCTTTAGACATGTTAGCTTTTAAGGCGTGCATTTGGGCAGTTTGAATAAAACATTTTCTCTGGATAAACGGAAATAAGCAATATTTTGAATATTTCTTGACAACTTTAGTGCATGAAATCAACAACCACTCATCTTTTAATATTCTATACAAATCATTTGATTTTAGCATACGCCTGGATAACAATATATAGAATTACGTCTGTAATGGCAAGAGTTTATTTATAAATTCTACAGGAAATTGCATATTATTATCTCCACAAGATAAGATATAAATAACACGTTGTCTAATTATTTCAGATGTATATACGTTAGATAATTTAGACAGATAAAGTAATTTATACTTACATATATTTACTGGTGCGATCAATGCCATTTATTATTTATATGTTGATGAAATATCAGGATTGTCTTCACTGATAGAAGTTATATACCGTTGCAGTTGAATAACAGTTTTTGTCTTTACAAAAAACGTGTTGACGACGAAATCATCTGGTTTGAAATTCTGTCTGAACAATTGATAAAATGTAACGTTTTATGATTGTCGTCGATATAAATTAAAAACAATGTCACCCATACATGTTTGAATACCATTATATTGTTCACATGAATGGGGAAAGTTATATAACCCACTCCACGTTTTGATTCTCATGGGGTATAATTTTCTTTAACCACTGGAGCAATATTAATGGTATTCCTACTTCACTGTGAGCAATATTAATGGTATTCCAACTTCACTGTGAGCAATATTAATGGCATTCCTACTTCATTGTGAGCAATAGTAATGGTATCCCTACTTCACTGTGAGCAATATTAATGGTATTCCTACTTCACTGTGAGCAATATAAATGGTATTCCAACTTCACTATGAGCAATATTAATGGTATTCATACTTCACTGTGAGCAATATTAATGGTATTCCTACTTCACTGTGAGCAATATTAATGGTATTCCTACTTCACTGTGAGCTGTATTAATGGTATTCCAACTTCACTGTGTAATATCCTATACGTAAACTGAACCTAGCGAAGATACAAGCAAGATAAAACAAGATTATCATTATACAAACAACCATTTCCTATGTAGTCTCATAAAACAAACCACATCCAGCAACCTATGCAGGTAGATACGTTTGATTCCAGCATTAAGGTGTGATAAAAGGAGCCCTGTATCGAATATATCCGCTGTACTTTTTAGCAATTATATCTTAAGAACTATGATCTTCTTCAATTGCCACTCGAATTTGACTAGATCGGTGTATATAAAATAGTTCGAACAATGTACGATACTTGGAAGTGATAACAATACAAATTGTCTTCGAATTGCAACATTCATACATTTACACTCGTGCAAATTCTTGTCTTGCCAATG
This sequence comes from Katharina tunicata, assembly GCA_032466195.1. Lineage (NCBI taxonomy): Eukaryota > Metazoa > Mollusca > Polyplacophora > Chitonida > Mopaliidae > Katharina > Katharina tunicata. The sequence continues at coordinate 3,693 of JAVFBZ010112259.1, read as the reverse complement.
TTCACAAGTATCTAAAAGTTAATATGAATACGTCGAATAATTGATTATGTATTGCATTATCTTCACGTCATGCCTTTTATCTGATACAGTTTAAATCAATTAAACTAGGAGAAAATCTTGCCAACAACCAATTACATGTATATAATAATTAATCATACATCTTCAGTAGTTCTTTCTCTCCATACAAATGTGAAATCTTTTGCAATTTGCTGATGTAACCTTGCCTATTTGTTTTCGGAATGTTGAAAGCTACTGCTTTCTGGAATATACACAAGATCTGCATTAATTGCTCTCCAACTATGGTCGTGGGAATATGATATCGTTTAATACTGCCGCAGAATGTTATAACATTTATTGATTTAATTCTTACTTTATGCAGGCGCAAAGAACGTCACGTCGCGTCAACTATTGAAGCGGTCCTTTGCTATTTTGTTTTTCACTTTCCATTTATGAGAAATCTGAAATAACTTCACGTTATTTTCGCGAAATTTATCCAATATTTCGTTAGTCGGCTCTGCGTTTGTTCTGGTTGCAGTGAGGCGAAACTAGAAAAAAATGAAATCCTGGTATTTTAGCAGCAGATAAATAATAAATTCCATTAATCTCACCACTAAATACAAACTTGCATAAATCACGTTTCCTTGTCTAAATTATCTAATGTATAACAATCTGAAAATACTTAGACAACGTGTTATTTATATCTGTATCTCGTAGAAATAATAATATTTCTTGTAGCATATATAAATAAAATAAAATGTCATCACCAATACTACCGGGGAATTAATGAGCACAGGTAAAATCAAGTGATTTGTATAGGTTATTAAAAGAAGATTGTTTTTTTGATTGTATGCACTGAAACAAAAAACATAGCGTGTCTTACTTTTTTTTGCGAATTTTGATAAGGTGAAAAAACAAAATGTTTTACACATTTCTTGGCTAAATGGTTAACCATACAACGTGGAAAAACAAAAACAATAAAAACGGAAATGCCATGCCATTTTGCTATTTCGTTTTATACATAAACCTAATTGCCACAGCATCGACAACCTATGCCCTACTTAAAGTGATGGACAGTTCAACCAAATGACACACATCATGTGAAAGAACGCTTTCCAAGACATTTTTCTGAATTTTTTTTCCGCGCGTAATTACCACGCATAGCATTACAGAATATACACGGTTGTTTGATCAGCGGCTTGTGCAAACTAGGCGCAATGTTTGAGAGCCTTACAGAGCTCTAGCCAGCCAGAATGCGTATAGCGGTCAGCTGACTACATTCCGGTGACGTCAAAGGGATATAGGCTGACATTTATCATGTATGCGAGAAAAGGGTTGAGCTAAATTTGTGTGCTATTTTGTCGGATTTAATCGTCTATTGCCTTGTTACTTTGACTCATGTGATTGCTTTATGTCCAAGGAATGCCTTGGGGTATACAGAATTGCGCAAGTATACCTACATGTTCGGTGTTAGGGTATCAGGTTAAATCATCCACAGACCAACTCGTCCATACACTTTCCCATACATCTAGACGGTTGACACCTATGCAGGATCCCTTTCCAGTCCTCCAGTTATGTTTTGATAACTTTATTTCATATACAACGGCTTGATATGTCAATGTATTCATTTGTGTGTTTAATGTATTTAGGTTAACCAACACAAGTCGATTGAAACTGTGTTGTCAGACATCCAGGGTTTAGACTGATTCAATAATTGACATAAATCCGTTCCACTGGACAATCAATTTGATTATTACTGACAATGACGTTGCGTCTTTAACAAAGTACAGATAGCTAGAAGACCAGATTTATGTCAATTATTCTAGTGTATTATTGAATACAATTTTAGTCAACATAAAGAGTTAAATTACGTTTTATTTTACATGTACGAAATGGATAACCGTACTGTGAGTGAGAAGCCCAACAAATACGGTATATCAGGCAATTCACACAACTTTAAACTATATTACTATCCTCTCTCTAACACGAACTGGCAAAGAAGTAGCCTATGGCCTGCCTTAAAAAGACTAGAACTGTATTATCCCTTCTGCCTTATTAAATTTGAGAATATAACAAAGCTCGTGAATTTTCGTTGAAATGTGCTATAATATTGTTTACAGGCAGTGTTTTCACCATGCCAAATATATTTTTAAAAATGCTCACCATCTGAGACGGTAAATTTGCTATTGGCTGATTTTTCCCGACGGTAGAGACATCGGATTTCCCGGATTTTAACAGGTCTGATTGGAGAGCCATATCCCAATGACGTCATTGCAAGGCTACTACGGCTATGCTGTGAACATGAATAGTTGGTTGTACATAATAGTTTTTCCCACCGTTGCTTCGCATCCTACACAAGGCTGGTGTATTGCAATGGAAACCTAAAATAGCAACTGTTTTATTTGTTAACAGTAACATCTTTAGCTGCTCATCCCTTTAAATAAGTTGCTGCCATTTACCTAAAGTGGAATTAACCATTAAAATAAAGTGGGTCTGAGTGTGTCGAGTGTGTAACCAACAGTTTACCAAAATTGTGTTCTAAGAGGTTGAAGGTTTTCCTATTTCTGGTTACAGTCATAACAAAACTATATATTAGTATGGTTGACTCTTCACGCCAATATAAATTGTACATAACCTTCAAAAACATTATCTTGTTTAAACGGCATTGAAAGCTAGACACATACAATTATAAGCTTATCAATAAACCAGAATTTGAAGATTCGTCTTAGCCATGTTTTTGTTACAAATACGTTATACACGTTATATAGATTTACACATGATTGACTGACAAATACATATCTGCAATAATGCTGGGGAATGTCTAGTATAAAGTTCAAAATGATTTTGAGAAACAAACATTGTGTTATGAAAACCTCACTATACAATATCGAGCTTAATTCGGGTTTGGCGCGAACATGAACAAGTTCAAGACAAAATATACCTTTTTTGGAAACAGCTTTAAGTGGTATATCTACTCAGAATCACTTGAGTTTAGGGTTTTATTTCATGGTTTAAACGCAAAAAAAAGGACGAACAACTAAATTATTTTATTCCGTTTTGTCGCGTTATGTGATTAACCCCGTTTCGTTCGGTAGCATTATGTACATGTTTGGAGAAGAACACAAAAGATAATGTTTTATCATTTGCGAATAGGTAAAAATGACAAAAGATTTTTTTGTAAAACATCCCACGCATAGGGATTTTGCGAGTATACTCGTGGCTCCGATCTGGCATTAGTTCAAAAGTTAATCTGCTAATACAAACCAATAAAGTCAATTTTCCACCCAACATGATATTTTAATATTGATAGAAAAACAAGTTAGAAATGGTGGCAGAGTAAAATCCAATCAAGATTACCTTAAAGATAAATAAATGTTTATAAATGGTAAGTGCTACACGTCATGTTACAATATAACATTACGGATAACCTTCACCCATCATTTTAAGCCCACAATGTAATACTTTTTACATTACGGACAGACGTGACCCATGCACTTGTCTGAGCAATGTATCAAGGTATATATACTCTGTCAAAAAAAAAACGCATAGGTGAAATGTCACAAGAAAGCGTAGGATTTTTTACAAATATCGTTTCTTGTGTGCAATGGCCATGGATGAATATGTTTCTCAATGCTTCTGGAATGGGACAACATGGCCAACTAGACTGAAAAAAAAATAACACACGTTGTGGCGCGT
>JAVFBZ010112192.1:5024-16047 GCA_032466195.1 Katharina tunicata | reverse complement strand
CAATTCCTATCTTAGCAGTTCAAAGCGCAACAAACTGAGCAGATTCTGTACTCAATTCCTAGCTTAGCAGTACAAAGTGCAACAAACTGAGCAGATTCTGTACTCAATACCCAGCTTAGATGTACAAAGCACAACAAACTAAGCAGCTTCTTTACTCAATACCCAGCTTAGAAGTACAAAGCACAACAAACTAAGCAGCTTCTTTACTCATTACCGAGTTTAGAAGTACGTAGCACAACAAACTGAGCAGATTCTGTACTCAATACCTAGGTTAGAAGAGATAATATTGAAAGTCATGCACCAGTGACATCCGCTTTATAGTTTATCATTTTCACTAAAACAATAGTGATTATCAAATACCTCAAGTTATTTAAGACAACAATGTAGGATCGTTCAATTTGAGAGATCAATATGTATGAATGTCACTCTAAAAAATTTGTTTCCTCTTTGCCGTGAATTTAAAATTAGCATCCAGATTTCATGTTTACGATGGTGCTAGATAATCAATTTCCAATAAAAAAAAATAACTGCACTCATTTTCTGGTCATTGGGATCAAAACAAAACAAAAAATATATTTGACTTAATTTTATTTCTTCTTATCTTTTTTTCAACATTAACCTTATCCAAATAGTCCTGTTTAGTTTGGATGGTCTCACTAACATTTTCACATGTATGTAGCTCTATTTGGTTTACACAAATTTTGGAATGACAAGTAAACTTGTGGACATAAATGGGAATAATTTTCACCTCACAGTTTTACGACACTGTTTATACCAAACCATAACACATTTACTGAGCCAAAAATATACCAGAAGTATCTTATGTTATTCTATTATACATTAAGTTAAAAAAAAAAACAGTTCGGAAAAAAACAGTTGCAGTTTATCTGATAGGCCTTTTCATATTCAGCTGTGTTCTTCACAATACTTGTCACCATATTAAATTTCTGTGAAAGTATCTTGAAACCTGGTAGAGAAAAAGACATACCAGCTTATGTAAATTTGTTTTATTGATAGGCGATAATCAGATTTCACTAAAAGCTTTGACATTAAATTTTGTCACCATAAATCAGACTAAAGTGTGCGCTAACACTGATTTACGAGTAATGAGGTGTGGAAGATAAAAAAACTCAGATTAACTCTCATGCAGCCGGACAATCAATTATTACGTAACAGAACATAAATCACAGTACAACTGTTATGTGACAATATTAATATAGACATGTTTGAATGCTTCTATTAAAATAACAAACCAGAACAACAATTCGGTTTAACACTCTAAAAGCTTTACAAATTGAATCACTTGTACAATTAAAACATGACTGGATACATTATCGTCTAAAGAGAAAAAAAAACTCACCCGGTAGAGGCCAAACTTAATTCTGTCAATTTTTTAAAACCTAATAAATAAAAACAATGGCATGTAAATAAATTATTTTTATGTGAATAAAATAAAACCTTTGTTAACATTTTATTTTATTTTTTATTTTAGAAAGAACGTATTTTACAGGATTTTTTTTTTCTCGAGAAGGGAATATTCTGAAATCAGACATTTCCATGTTTTATTTTTCTTAATCTCTTGACAATGAAGTCAACACTGAATACTTATTGATCATTACAGAAGTACCTGTTTAACTTCAATACGGTGTATGTATACATCTAGCACATATGTAAGATCAATAAATATTTCTTACATTTCAGCATCATGGCGCCTACATCTGTGATAAGTGTTCTGTCCATGTGCAAGACTTCTAATTTATCCAGACCTGTCAACACAAACCAAACACACACATGTTCTATTCCACTTATCTTGCATTGAAAATCTGTTTAACAGCATACAAGCTACATTTTACTTAATGCTATTTCACTAAAGAAACAGGAAAAAAACAGTCGTGCATTTTTTCTAATGCATGTCAGTGTATATGTTCAAGAAATGTTACATTTGGTACATCGGCAAAAACAGTTTAAATTTAAACAGAATGTAGGCTATACAATTACATTGGTTGTTTGATAAGGGTTTTACAACATACCTACTGTAAGGCTATTTCACAATTCAATAATAAAAAAAAATGTTGTAACTTGTATGCAAAGGGAGACAACTTAACTAAAAATTATCCAAAGAACTATTATTCCCCCTTACAAATGATTTAAGGAATTTAGAAACTTGCCTTTTAAGTGCAGCATCCCACCATCTGTTACTTTGGTATTTGTTAATATCAAGGACTTTAAACTGGAAAAGATTGAACAAAGCATACAAAATACAATAACAACCCCAGGGCACGTCTTCAAAGTACACAGAAAGCAATCATCCTCATATATTATCTTAAACCCTGTAGTCCTATTGAAGAGTTTAACAAAATACACAAATAGTGTAATTCCAAAAAAAGACAACTTCATTCTGGCTCAATATTTCAGCATTGAGTATGCTATCGGCAAGAACTATCAGCTGATCATGGTATAATAAATGCTGAAATATTGAGTCAAAATGAAAAAAACTATTTGTGTATTATCTTAAAAGAATACAGATCTTATTTCCTACTGTACATTGTATGTATTGAATACTATATATTGATTTAATTACTGATTTGTTCAGGGTTAACGTTACTCAATGGTATTTCACTAATATGATGACATTGCGTTGCCGGTGTGTGGTGGAAAAACGGGAAGAAACCTTGTAGAAACAAATCATCTCTGCAGCCACAAGAAAACTTTCCTAATGTACCCGAGGTCGACAAGGTGATTCAAACCTATACCAGGTACAGTGAAGGGTACGCTCAATTAAACTGAAGCCAACTTCCCGTAAGTCGCGTCTCGTTCGATACAAATCCGAGTCTGAGATGCCCATCGGACGCACATTGTAAGCCAAGAATCCTCGGGCGATGTACGTCTCGTTTCTAATCGAGCCGCTTCTTGTTTTAACTGGACGCGGATCGAGTGTCCTGTTTTAACGACATCCTTCTCATCCACGCTCATTATTTTATTTATTTTACGAAAAACTAACTTGTTATGTTTAATTTGTTATGATTTACTGTAAAAACAAAATTGGACAACCCGGATGAGGCCGGGCTCAGGCGACTACCAAATACCGAACTACAGCTGTAAACGCGACACATGGATTTCACGGGTTTTTCATTAATAATATCGAAACAATATTTCAATTTTTATTATTTGTGGTCAATTATTACTGATGTGCAGCCGTATTTTGACTAGCACAGGTTCCAAAATAACTTTCACATATTTAACGGCCAGATCTCCGCATGGTTTATGTTTTCTTGTACACCGATAACTGTCAAGACATAATGGCGAAACAGATAGCGTTTTCCGTGATCAGTAAAATAATTGCCAAAAAGCAGCGAATAAATTGATTTTATGAAGGCTACAATCCGAAGACGATCATTTACAAGACGCGGGCGATGTGCGTCTTATGTTGGAACAAGGCGCGTCTCGTTCGAGGGTCGACCGTACATCATGTGCAGTCAATCTGCGTCCGATGAGGGAAGTTAGCTTCTGTGCATACTGTATTACATACGGAAAATAACATAATATGACGAAAACAACCATAGATAAATGGTTAAAATAATAATCTTTTATTTACAGGTATTTAATGTAATTGGTCGTATGTACCTGTGAATTTTGCTGATATAGGCCACACCTTCATCACTGATATTGATATAGTTGGTTAGATCGAGGGATGTCAACGGCATACCTGAAACAAATTCATAAATACCTCTTCATAGAAATTCTGTAATTTGCATTTATTTTGTTTGATGCAGAGTATGAGTTAATAATACCCTAAATGTTCAACAAATTCGACCCCATTTACCACTTATAAAACTACGTTTTATGCAAAGGTTAAGAAGTGTAGAAACAGACTGTTGATATTTTAAAGAAGTAAATACTTTATGCTACAAGAAAATATAAGTTTTTGTTCCAATCTCACATTAATGCCTTCAATAAATCACTTGAAACTTGTGTCCATGGAGGTCGAATTTGTAGAGCATTTAGGTTAAGTAATAATAGAAAGACATCTTCACAACAAATATGATTGCTCTGATCAAGGGCATTAGCCAGGAACGAGAGGGTGTCAAAAAGCAGGGGTTAGCAGGCCACTGCTTTAGGCCCCTGAATATTATCTGGGTGCCTCCAGGAGACATTTTATCTCTCTAAGGGCAATTCAAGATATATTAAAAAATACTAAAATGATTTTAGTCCAACTCGGTGAATGGAACAGGTGTATTTTTCCCTTAATGTTGACACACCTATCTTACAGGGGCACTACAACTTTAATGCATAATTATACTCAAACAAATTACTAAAGTCCACAGCACAAAAATACATACCAAGAAGGAAGATATACAATAAAATGGATAACAAAGAGAACTAAATTAACTTTCTAAAAGTGTTCAGTACAAAGGTACAATATTTCATATTTCAAAATGTTGATCAAATTCAAGTTCACTATTTCTACAAAATATGTTGTTTTATTCCTTGTACATTACTATTAATTTAGTGTCTTAACTTATAAAATTAAATTGTAAGACTGGATGACAGGATACAATAGCAACATTACAACATTCAAATTTCCATAACACCTGTAAAATAAATCTTTCTGATTTGATACAACAGCAGGCCTTGCCATATGGTTTCAGAGCACCTGTACCACTTTGGTTTGTTAAAGTTACTTCTGTTCAAGGTAAAAAGGCCAAATCATGGGTCAACAAAGGTCATGTAGGAAGCTGCACAGTGGGCACCTAGGCCAAACTAAATCATAATTATTTCTCATTTAAATTTTTTAAATTGTCATTAAGAGGGTGGAATTTGGCTCAGTGTTTTTTAACTTTAAGAAATACTTAAGTAGCTTAATAAATAGGGAAGCTGGTGTCTATATATTTCATTTAGGAAAATGTTCTCTCAAAGCGGTGACAATTCTGAGAGTTAATATTAGTCGAGGAATTTACAACAAGATCTTACCAACTAGGTATTGCATTCCTATGTTTGTTGTGGACAGTCTGCTGGGTAAAGAAATGCTCTGTAATTTCAAACCTGTAACAGATCAGAGAGAGGCTCCAAGATAAAGTTACCAAGCTATTTGTTTGTTTGGTGCTGTGAATTGAAGAATGGAAATGTGTCACATGAGATTATCAGACATTTTACTTTAGACACCAGAGGGTGGAAACATTTCAAATCCATGTATCTTCAGACATTTATTTATACATCAGACATTAGAGGGTGGGTATAATTCAAATACATTTATTTTAACAGACATTTATGCAAGTACATGTATGTCTTCCAGGCCAATATGTTTGTTTGTTTGATTGGGGTTTTATGCCGTACTTAAGGTTATTTCACTCAATATCCCTTGGTGTGCCAGTTAACATAGAAAAGGATAAACTCCGAACAAGGAAGTCATGTCAGTATATTTCGGCTTTATTATGCCATAATCAGTTAAATATTTTTGATGATGGCATAATAAATATCTATACCAACATGAATTCCTTGTTCATAGTTTCTCTTATTCTATGTTACTCTTAACTGATCTGTGGAACTACTGGCTTCTGTCAATTAATATGTGAAGGAAACCACCGTCAATGACACTGGCAACAGTGAAAGATGCCACAGGACAAGGACAGGACTCAAACAGGACACTAGAACAAACTAACTTCTTGATGCTCCTTACCTCAGAGAGAACCTAGCTCAGTAGCCTAAAAACTTGCTACAAGTATATGTTTGTTTGTCTGTTTGATTGATGTTAACGTCGTACTCAAGAGTATTTCATCTATATGACGACTTACTAATCTTAATAATTTGTGTTGCCTGTGTATGGTTGAAAAACGAGAAGAAACCTCGTAAAAACCACCCTGGGAACTCCGCACCGGAAAACTTCCCTTATATACCTAAGGACCACAGGGGGGATCCAAGTATATGAAAATAACATAAAATTTTTCGTCTACAAAAATACTTTCTTCACTTTTATTTTATTTTCGCGAATAACAGAACTTGAGAAGCTCTGAGTATATTGACCAGCATTCTAGATCCACTTCCTGCCATAAAGCCACAAAGCCTCAGTCTATTGGGACAGATGACTAAATCCAAACTTTGTATTTTTACAAAATTTCTCCCTGTTTCCTGAGATTTTCTTTTCTACAGCCAGCTTAGAGAAGCAAATTTAGTGAGTTTGTGCAAAAGAGTTACAACAGTCTCATAGAAAATCCTTGAGTAATATTTAGAATGGCAGTATAATTAACCTAAGCATTTTGATTGATTGATTGATTGATTTGTGTTTTACGCCACATTCCCTAAGCATTTTGAAAATTTGACTTTGTTTAAGTTTCAACCGGCTTTTTGGAGTGCATGTACATGTAGGTCAAAGAGCAAACAGGAACAAAGGTGAATTTGTTGACGTTTCTTTTTCTGTTCCACTTAACCAAATCTAATTACCTGATAAATATTTAAGAGCTTGATCGCCTACAATATTCTCTGTACTGGAGATATTAAGGAAGACAAGGGAAGGTAACTGTGTTAAGCAGAGTAACGAGTCTGTGACCACGTCAGTGCCCGCTATGTTTAAAGTCTCTAGATTCTTCAAGTTCTCTATGCCTGTCAAACTGGTAATCTGTAAGAGTAATAGAAAATATTGCTCCGTGAAGTTTGAATACCATTAATAAAATGATATTTCTTCTTTAAATCAAGAAAAAAATTAAAATATTACATATTTTCAATTAGAAATGTCTGAAATAGAGCTTGTTCAAAAATTTAAAACAAAACTGTTTTCAAATAAAAAACAACTCCATGTTTTTGGTTAACTTGTCCGATTAGGTTTTCTTTTCCTAGACTTATTGACTAGGCTGCTAAATACCCTTACTTGAGTTTGTTCCAAAAGCAACGATTTCAACTCAGGTATATCTGGGGGAAAAAACAATAATAGATATATATATTGTGCCAGTGTGATTACTCTTTATAAAAATATAGTATAACTATAAGATTTTTAGCGAATGTATAACTTTTACCTCTGCCATGAAGAGACCCATGCATTTAGAAATCTTAGACAAGTCGTGTTGAAGTGTATTTGCACCAACGCTTAGATCATCAGCTATAACATACAATGATGTGTCATCAGCAAAAGTCTGATATTGGCATTTATATCTTTGACGATGTCATTAATGAAATACGAAAGAGCAGGGGCCCCAGAACAGTGCCCTGGGGTATCCCAGCATGAATAATTTTTTCGGTCTAGTTCACACCTGCAAAAACAAAAGACTGTTTGCGATTACACAGATTGTCAGAAAGCCAGTCCCTTAAATTGCCTCGTATTCCGCAATTATATAGCTTGTGGAGTAGATCGCTAAGCCAACGTTTCACAACATTATCAGTTATCAGGTACGACAAGGATGTCTTTGCCCTCAACACCTTTGCTCACTACAAGGGTAGTTCACTTATATGACAGCAGTGTTCTTCTTAAGTATTAAACGGTAACAAAACTTTACCTGATCCACAGTTGCATTAACTGTAACCATAACCTATTTAATTCTCTTTCCAACTGAAACAGTATCCCATAACATAAACAAAATGGACAGCAACTGACAAACCTTGTAGATATACAAAGACTGCCTGTGTGATCTGGCTTCGGTTCAAATTTAAATGAAGAAGATTGGCTGGTTTAGAAGTTGCATAGAGTTGGATTCCTGCATCATTTATACTGGTGCCCTCTAGTGACAGACTTGTCAAGTTAGATAACTCTGTCAACAGAAACACAGTTTGAATATAAACTTGGTTTTAAAGTTGTTTAAACTTACATCATTACAAAGAGTAGATGCCTTTTGTCTAGAAACAAAACTGGTTGACTGGTTAATTGTTGTATAGTACCGAGCTCTAGTGTATAGCATAGTATAACAGAAGTGTTTACTCCAACAGTAAATTGTCAAACTAACTATAAAATATGAAGTACCTAGTAATGTTTGAATTGTCGTACTTAGGTTATTTCACTTATATGACGGTGGGCCAACCCAATGGGTGATTGAAACCACCGAAACAGATGCCAGCAAAACAAAAAATACCACATTACATTCACAGGATGAAACACAGGTCATCACAACAAATCTCATTCCTGATAGCTCCTGCCAACATGAATGTAAGCCTACAGATTATAGCCCTACAAATACGACCATGGACCCAGAGTATAACATGGACAGTCAGTGATTGATGAGTACTTACCACTAACAGTTGAAAGACATTTGTTGGTTAACAAACGACAGCAGCTCACATTCAGTGATTTTAATTTATGCAAACCTGGAATGAAACAAAAAACAAGATACTTGAGGCTGAATTCTCCAGATGGATCAGAGGAAAAGTATATAAATTCAGATAATCAAGAAAATTTCTGTTTCCTGTTTTTCATATCTACATGTAAGTATGTAATTGAGGCTCTGAATTTAGTCACATGACCAATGCTACGTGAAGCTATTACACAGCCTACGGGGGAATTCAGTTTTCTTGTGGCAAAGAGAACATCACTGTTTCCATGGTACCTCGCAAAAACATCCTTTTACCGTTTTTATTCCCTACAAAAATGGTTTACTTATATTTTGCTCCTGCGTCTCTTTTGACTATTTGACATCAGACACAAGGGTTATTTCCCATATGAAGACTTTACATTATCAGTCTTTTGACGGCTCACCTAGATTTTCACACACCCACCAAAAACAGCTCTGTTGCATACTCCACGTTTAAAAAATTTCTTTGAAATGTTACCTACTTACCTACAACCTGGTTCAGTCCAGCATCTGTTATGAGAGGACAGTCTCTCAAACTTAACTGACACAGATTTGTGTGGTACCTGAAAAATAAAACCAGAAGTATTATTTTCTCAGGTGTTGTGTGGTTTGCTCAGACTTAGAACTATTGACAGTTCAGACATCCAGCCACCAATCCAGTCACAGTACCCTGACATATATAATAATATAATAATATTTTAGTTTTATTTCAGACATATGTCCATATAGGTTTACAGAAACAAAAATGAAGTTACCGCAAATACATTGCGGTCAGATTATAGACTGCTACTGTACAAATATTCCACGAGATACACATTTATCAATTGACGACTTAATATTAATTATTAATTTTCTGTGCCGTGTATTGTGGAAGCCCGGGAAGAAACCTCGTAAATTCCACCCTTTGAACTCCGCAGCCACTGGAAAACTTCCCTTATATACTTGTTTAGATTCAAAAGTCATTAATGGATTTCAATATAAAGTTTGAGTGTGATTCTCTGTAAACAAACAAACAAACCTGATTGCGTTTAATAACTCGTTAGTTGTATAGCAGTAAGAATCTAACATTAACTTCCGCATGTGACTGAAACAAAATAAATGGAACAGATTAGATAAACAAAAGTACTTGTTAAACAGGCATTTATCAGAATTATTGAAATTTATACCAACATACCCTAATTCTTCAACCTTTTCACCCCTTGAGATTTTTGCAGCAATAAGACTTTCAGTCAGCACAGAGACTAATTAATAAGTTATACAGTAGGATATAATAATAAATTAATTAATTATAATTGGATTACGACCTTTCCCAAATTTGCTTGTGGTCTAATTTCATGTTACCTATTCGACTAAACACACTAAGAGGGGATGAAGTGGTTGAAGAATTAGGGTATGTGTAAGGGGTGTGGCTAACACAGTTGACTCGAGTGACGTCGGTACATCAACGTGTGTCTGAGATGTGACAGCAGATTGACACATTTCCAATTAAAATTTCTGGCTTTTCAGTTCTTTTTACTTTTACCAGGCTTTTAAACTACCATAACCTTCCAATCTGCGGGAAGAATTACCAGAATACCTGTCATGAAAATATATATAATTCATGCGATTCTGTGAAAACACAAAATACAGAATATTTGAGTGCATATGTGACTTTACGGTTATTTCCTTCATATGATGGCTTGCCAACCCAATCGGTTCAGCAAACCTCCAAAAACGATGCCATGATACATTTACAGGACAAAAAAAAGGACATCACAACAAAAAATGGCTTCCTGATGCCGCTTAGCTCTGACTCCCACTCAACCACCCGCCTTTCTTAATGACACAAAACTTTAAGGGCCTTACTGAATGTAGCTTCTGCTATAATTAAGACAGCATCCAATACTTGCAACATACACTGTACATTCCAAACTCTAAACAAGTAAACTGGTATACTTGATAATTTGAGCTTTCTTGCAAATTAGAATCATCAACTGAATACAATGGACGTGGTCAGTGATGAGACTGGCACAAACCTAGGACTCACCAAGATGAAAACAGCTGGAGAGTTTTGAAACGTAACAACTTTTCTTTCATTAGATGACTCAGAACTTTTTGGGCAACATCTTCTGGGATTCCCCCAAGGGACATAATTGGGTTTCTAGGATCACAGATTCTGGAGGTAACATGACAAACGCACAGATGAGTGAGAGATGAAACGTTGTGGGTTAAAACTGAAGTTGAACTGGAGGCAGAGACTTGGTCACTAGAGGGCGCTGCTGGCTGTTCAGCATAACGCAGACGAGCAGCTTCAGCTTCAACAGAAAATTAAAATCAGGGCTTTTTACAAGATATTTAACATCTATTTGCACTTACATTGTTTAAGGTCACGTTTGTTTGAATGAGGTTTTGCACCATACTTTACCTCCTTCCTCTCAAATCAATGGACAAACAACACTACCCTAAACGACACTGGCAACACACATAAATAAAACAAATTACATTAGCAGGACGATAAAACAGATCACAACAACAAATCTGCTTCCTGATGCCCCCTAGCTCGGTATGTACCATGTCACAGAATGCTTCCTGACGCCCCCTAGCTCGGTATGTACCATGTCACAGAATGCTTCCTGACGCCCCCTAGCTCAGTATGTACCATGTCACAGAATGCTTCCTGATGCCCCCTAGCTCAGTATGTACCATGGCACAGAATGCTTCCTGATGCCCCCTAGCTCAGTATGTACCATGGCACAGAATGCTTCTACCCAACC
>JAVFBZ010111974.1:4321-24778 GCA_032466195.1 Katharina tunicata | reverse complement strand
ATGAAAGCACATACTTTGTATCAATGGTTGTAGCACATTGTTCCAGAGAATGTTATTACACTGTATGAAAGCACATAATTTGTACCAATGGTTATAGTACATTGTTCCAGACAATGTTATTACACTGTATGAAAGCACATAATTTGTTTAAATGTATTAAAACCACACAATACAGAGAAACAAAAAGACTGATACATTTATCTCATCAGAACACTATTTATGTTATTGAAACAGCTGATACATGGTTCTCAAACACAAATGTACATCACATGATATGTTTCACAGAGAAGAAAAAGATTTGCATATACAATGCCTCGAAATACATACATCCAGTTTTTATAAGTTACAAGAAGTGGCATTTTTACTAAAAAT
Source organism: Katharina tunicata (assembly GCA_032466195.1). NCBI lineage: Eukaryota > Metazoa > Mollusca > Polyplacophora > Chitonida > Mopaliidae > Katharina > Katharina tunicata. Next base: position 24,406 of record JAVFBZ010111974.1, on the reverse strand, counting down.
CATCAATACCAGAACACCACTTGCTAATTGTTCCTGAGGTGGACGAATAATTGATAGTTGCAGTGGGAAAAGTGACCATTGTGCACAGCAAGGTATAAAGCTGATTATACTGTTAACTTTTTAGTTTATATGCGGCCGTTTCTGTTTTAATTTTGGGAAATAATTTTTAACATTGACTAGATATCCAAAATTGATTTCACTTTCTGATGAAGAAAATGTATAAATTCAGTTACTGTTGTGTGACCCTATTTTGATAGAAGAGCATAATTAGTTGGGTGTTTAAGTTACTGAAAGGTTTGATTTCCCCAATTACTAAATTATGTGAGGCTGCCAAAGGTTCTTTCCTATGCCCTGAAGCTCTCCCAGCCAAGGGGTATCAAGAAGCCGGTTTGTTGTGGCCTCCTGTATAAGCCTTCTTCTTGTACCGTCCTGTATAAGCCTTCTCCTTGTACCGTCCTGTATAAGCCTTCTCCTTGTACCGTCCTGTATAAACCTTCTCCTTGTACCGTGCCGTCCTGTATAAGCCTTCTCCTTGTACTGTCCTGTATAAGCCTTCTCCTTGTACCGTCCTGTATAAGCCTTCTCCTTGAATCGTGGCGTCCTGTATAAGCCTTCTCGTTGTACCGTGGCGTCCTGTATAAGCCTTCTCCTTGTACCATCCTGTATAAGCCTTCTCCTTGTACCGTGGCGTCCTGTATAAGCCTTCTCCTTGTGCCGTCCTGTATAAGCCTTCTCCTTGTATCGTGCCGTCCTGTATAAGCCTTCTCCTTGTACTGTCCTGTATAAGCCTTCTCCTTGTACCATCCTGTATAAGCCTTCTCCTTGTACCGTGGCGTCTTTATCTTTTTGTGAGAGTGTCGTTCAGGGTGGTTTCCTTCACCGTTTGGGCTGGCATGCTACAACACAAGTGAAGTAACCTAAAGTATGACATTAAACACTGATCAAATAAACAAGCCAAAGGCTCTTGTTGGTAACATGTTGCCCAGTTTGTTTGTTACCTCTTGTCATGTACATTTTAAGGCTATATGTAGTGGGTCGTAGGGTTGTCCTGTATTTTGTTTGACTTCCGATATCCCATTGGACAAGACTTGCTGTTACACAGGTGTGAATGACATATCTAGGTGAGGCATAAAGTCTGACTAAAACAAGTGATAAGGAAAACCCTGAGGAAACTTCATGAATGGTCCACTGGTATATTAACAAACAACAGCTTACTTTATTGCAGCGTCATTTTAAAGCTACCCATTCAAGTAAAGAAGACCTTCAGCATTCAGCCTCACTAATGGGGTGGTTGTGCTCTCTGAACTCTCAAAACTCGTCCTGTCCTTGTCCCGTGGAGTTTGTCTGTTGCTAGTGTCATTGAGGATGGTTTCCTTCTCCTTCAAATTACCTCAAGTCTGGCGTAAAACCCTAATTAAACATACAAACCAACCTCACTTAGGATGTGGGGGTTCCATTCCAGGTTCAGATAAAGACATTCCTATTTTATTTGTGGCAAGAACCAGGGTGGCCATTATTCCAAGGGAAGATGGATACACATATCCCATGTAACAACATCAGAGATTCAGAACATCAAAGAATATATGTCAATTACACAGCAACCAAACAGTTTTAATTGTAAGCACATTAGATGGTTTTGTTATCCTTGTCCAAACAATTTCAGTTATGTTTTTCAAAGATGACTCAGTGGAGTAGGACATTAAACACCAATCAAATGAACAAACAAATCAATGATCAGTGGGCCACACCATGCTCCCGTTAAGACAATTTATCATTGTTTTGGGACTCTGTCAATGTGTCGTATGTAAGAGAAGTTTTTGAGTGGATTTTAATGTTTTTTTACCTGGTTCCCACCGAATGTTGGGCAATTCAAAGTCATTTAACACAAAATACCCATGAGTACACCATTAAACACTAGTCAATTTATCAAAGAAATCTTTCCAAACCAGGACAAAATTTGACAGAAAATCAAACTGTAGTGCCTGGTGAATCTGGAAACGGCAACACCAGAAACTCATTATATTTTACTGCCCAAAAGTCTGATGCAATAATGTGCCAAGTTATATTTTATAGTATGTGCAGTATATAGCTATTACGTAAAAAAAGAACTAAGATTCCACTGAAATGTGTCTTTTGTCACGTCTTTTTGTCTACAACTGTTCATCGCTCACATATAATCAGAGGATGACGTGCATAATTGTTAGTAACTCAATTTTAGATGTGGTCAGGTCAAGAAAGGTGGGTGTAAGAGGTGATAATATCTAATCAGACACCTGGGAACTTCACATTCGGTTTAACAGGTACTCCCTAAAAGTGTACCTGCGTACCTGTTGGTTTCACAGTGTCTGTTTAATAGCTCTAAGGAATGGATGGTCGTGGCAGTCTTCCGGCTGTCGTTCAGTACTGAGGACTGTGGAGCCAAAAGGTGTGGCATTAGTCTATGAAATAATGAAGGTGGTTTGGTTTCTGTGAACCTTAGTACCATGAGCTAGTAGTTCCACAGATCAGATTAGAGTAATATAAAATTAGAGAAACTCTGAACAAGGAAGTGTATTTCATCTTTATTATGCCATTATCATTTAAACATATGCCTTTATATATGTATTACTGATTGTGTTACAAAGCAGTAAATATACTATGAACACATACTAACAGGACTTCCTTGTACCGAGTTTCTCTTACTATATATTGAGTACCATGAGTGGGACTCCATTCAATATATGTTTATCAGGGTAGTTTGAACAATTCTTATACTTAGATTCAGTTGTAACTTTCCAACGGGACAGCTTAAAAAGTTAATCAAAATGAGACAACTTAAGTTCCTGGAAAATCAACCATAGTCACAAAAAGTTGTTGAAAGAAATGGACTTCACCTAATTTTGAACTATATAGCCTATAGATGTGATTTATTTGGTGTGTATTGCTAGGTGTGATTTATTCAGCGGCTTTCTGATTTGAAGATCAGTAGTGTTTTAATCTGGCAATCCTTTTCCACATGTAGATAAACCTATCGGGGTAAGTATGGGATAGTTATTCCGGAATTTTTTTTCAATATGTGACAACATCTGAGTTCTTAACGGACTCCTCAACTGAATTAATATAACAATTACCAAACTGTGTCTGCAGGTGTGCACTATATATAGGTAAACTTACATGTGCTTGGGGAAGTTGGGGTAAGGGTAGTTATTCAGCGCTTTTCAGGCTGTCCTATTGGCGAAAGATTCTCCCCACATTATCATGTATTTGTTCAAAGGGGCTGCGTTTAGGAATATTCTGTGACATCCTAGAGAAGAGCTTTCATAATCAGACAGATTTATGAAACATTGTTTATTCACGCTATAAGCTTTCACACATGTAATAATGTTTCTTAAGCTAAAGCCTACAAGTGGCTACTGGGTCTTGTCTTCTGTATTTGAGTCCCACGTTAAAAAAGGTGGCATTTTTTTTGGTCAAGAGAAAGTTTTTTTCTGGTCGATGATTCACACCCTTATCCCGTAATGTTGTTTAATACTGTAGTGGTACATAGTGTACAATTTCATATATGTTAATTATATATGGGGGCAGGAGTAGGACTTAGCTAATGTGACGTCGCCAAGGAGTTGATGTCAGGTTTATTTTTGTTATACTGATTGATGTATTCTTTAGTGGTGTAATGTAATGTTATGGAAATGAATACCTTGTTTGGACAGTCTCATGACCTTGCTGTCTTTGAAAAATCACTGGAGTATACAATTTGAATTTGATACTTGTTAACCAGATTTTTTTTGGGGGGGGGGGGAGGAATCCCTCAGTAATTCATGTCTAGTTTTTTTGTTATACATAAAACTGATTGATTTATTCCTAAGACCTGTAATATAAAGTTATGGTCTATGGAAATGAATTAGATAAATGTGGAATTGAGGAACCTAGTACACAATAGATTGCTGATCTGGAGTCAAAAGAATGTAAAATGAATATAATTTTTCAATATTGTAATGGTGAAAACAAAAATAGCTTTTGTCTTGGCATGTTACCTTCAAAAATATATGAAAGTTTCTCATCATCTGTATTATTTAACTGTGCCTTCAACCCTTTCTCCACAATGCTAAGAAACGGCAGTGTACTCTAACATTACAAAGTGACAGTAACACAAAAAATGCTAAATCACTTATGTTAGCTCTGTTGGAAATGATAATGTTCCTCCAGTGCTAAGAGGACATCATTATTCATGGATGTAAGCTCGAAACATTCACACCAAGAGCAGGGGCCCACCAAAATCCGGAAAGAAGCTTAAAGCATAGTGGCCCTGCCATGGGTTAATACGACACTGTCTAGAATATATTGTGTTATGGTAAAATTGTAGATTTTGAAAGCTGGGGCTCAATTTCCAGCAGGGAGACAGAAGTTCCCGCATCATACAGGGCGATGTTGAGTACATATTTGGAACTTGCCGTCTTATTCAATAATTATTATCCATTTTCTCCAATTCTTTGTGTAGTTTTTATCCAAATATGGCAGTAATTTTAAAACAAAATTTGAGTTATTCAGGGAGATTTTCGAATTTGGTCACCATCTGAGCTACTCTCATTGACAAATAAAATTACGTTTTAAATGTTACCAATGTGCTAGGTGGGCATATTTGATACATAAATATCTCGGAAATTTTTCGGAACAAAATTGAAAATCAATTCATTGGACAAGTTAAAGCCAGTAACTGACAAAACATTAATTTACAAATTTTGGTTCAGTACTGTTCTGTATTTTGTATATGGGTTACTTAGTAGAAACTATTTTCCAAATAGATTACTTAGTAGATCTAAGATTAGAATTTTGTTATACTGATTGATTTATTCTTAAGTCCTGTAATGTAATGTTATGGAAATGAATATCTTGCTGTCTTTGAACAATCACATGAGTATACAAATCCAGTTTTCCTTCCATAATAAAAATTCAGATAAGTAGGTAAATAAACAATTAAGCAAGAAAATAAACTTTTCCTAACTATCACCCACCAACCTGAAATTTCAACAATCAGCAAATCATCACGCCGCCTAAGGCAGTTAAAAAACAAGGCTAGTTTGTGCAAATCTGAAAAATATTCCGTTTTAATTTTAATTTTAATTTTCTTTTTTCAAAGATTGTAAAGTTTTGTGGCCAAAGACATGTAGCAAACCCTTTTGTTTAGACATCAAATTCTCAAGAATTAGGTTTGCTGTAAAAAAATTGAAATGTACTAAATCCTAAGTTTCTGTGGTTGTATGTTTAAAGTGAATTCCACTTGTGAAATATTTGTAGGAGGGGTGGTAGAAAACTTAAACTTATATGCTGGTAGAAAATTGCTACGTGCGATTGAACCCCCACCCCCAAACAGTGTCCTATTTTACTACTATACAGGTGTACTCTATGGGCGCTTCTGATCGCAGGAGTCTGTGAACATAACTTCATCTTCATGCCCATTAACAAAATGTATCCAAAAAGCTGTAAAACCTCCTCTCCATAGAAAGGTAAATGTCTAAATTGTTGAATTGAGGGGTACTATTTCCAGCACAGGAAGTAGACGATCAGGGCTGTTTCCTGTCCTATATACCAGCTAGTTAACATGCCTTTCTCAGCTAGAACTCAAGTATGCACGATTAAGAACACCTCTTACTGCCTCATACAGCTTCCTTGTACAGGAATGGAAATGAGACAGTAATCTTCAAACGCTTTTATGTTGCCTATCAAATTTGCGGTTAAATGTCATACACAACACACAAAAATAATCAAATATATTTGTGATTTAAAAGTTTATCCTTGTTGGCATCTTTTGTACTGATCCCGCTGGGTGTTTTTTTACAAGGTTGTCAACCATACATAGGCAAGGCAAAGTCGTTTTATATGTCAAATACCATTGAGTACGATGTTAAACACCAATCAAATAAATAAATAAATGTGCTGATCGCTTTTATCGTTAATCTTCAGGTGAAGCATCACTAATTTGGGCTGTTAAGTAAATAAAGAGCAAGCAATGTCTTTGTGGTGCGGTGCTTGCTCTGAGGTTTTAACATAGGTTTCAACTGTGTTGAATCATGGAAAATAGTTTGTTAGAATAAATACACAGTTTCATGGAAAATTGAACTTATTGAACATTTAAAATGAGTCCAAAAGAAACCCCTATTTTCTAGATTTTATTTTACAGATTTTGCTTGTAGTTGATTGCTTATTTGTGAGATGGGTCACACCAGCATTGACCTGAGAATATCATGAATCCTCTAAATTTAACCAGCCATCTTTAATAAGTTTAACCTGTAAACATATCTTACCTTGTACATGATTGACCAAACAAAGATGGTTGATAATAAGTTAGCTGTGTTCTGGTGCTCTCTTGGGCCCTACATGAAGCCGATTAATTGTTATAATATTTTGTTTTGCCTCCTGTGATTAAATGTCTTGAGTTAAATTGTTTTTTCCCAGTGTCACCAAGGGTGGTTTGAACTGGTTTCCACATACCATCGCATAAAACTCCATTATATCAGTGGGGGGAAAGTTTTTGTACCATGTGAAAACCCAATCAGCCAATGCCCATACCAATGGAAAGGGACCGGAGGGACTAAATATATTAATAACGCATAGAGACACAAATCTTCTATTTGCCATACTCATACTATATCACACACATTGCCATTGTGTTCAACTTTACACAGGATTGATATTAACTGAATGTAAGGTTGATTTTTAAAAGCAATTACATAAATTTGATCATTTGGTTCATTCTGTTGTAATGGATAAAGGGTAAAACTGTTAAGCAAGTTTTGTAGCACAAGGCCCTAACATTTTGTGACAAGAATATATATATATTTTTTAGCATAGAAGAGAAGTTTGAGATTATGAATTACTTTATAAATGGCATGAAATATTAATTTTGTGAGGATATAAAAACATAGAGCCAATTATGTACACATGAAAGATCAATTTTGTTAGAATACAAGGGCTACAAGAGACTATGAAGTATGTGTAAACTAATAATTATTTTATGAAAATGAAGACATTTTTATGAAAGCCAGTTTGTTGGTGTGTGTGTGTTGGTGGTTGATAGAAGTGATTTGTGGTTAGAAAGGAGTGAGATAGAGCTAAAAGTTGATAGATATAACCAGATGTGGCTAGAACACAGAGCCAGGAAAGCGAAGATAGTCAATGGAGTAAGAGGAAACCTCCCACGCCTCTTCCAAAGGCTTGGCTGCCTGCCAGATAACTGTGATAAGCGTTGCACTGTCACTGCTGCATGTGTGCCTCTATTGGCAAAGAGCTTTAAAAACCGCTGCACGCTGATCATGGTAGCCTACTTGTGTATTTGCTGTCTGTAGGATGTGTGTTAGAGATAGCTGGCCTCCATTCATTCACTACGCTCCATTCACTAACCTATTCAATGGGGGGAGGATATTCCCTTTAAGTTAATAACCTGCCTATGTTGCTCCATATTTGACCCAGTTATAATAACTGCAGGTTTCTCACTGAACCTCAGCACATTAATATATGTAGTATTGTCATGTCTTGTGTCAGTGTATGTGTACATTAAATATCATAGTCTTCAGCTCAATGGATTTGTCACCTAGATGTATAGCTTATACTGGTTTGAAAAAAACTTTTCAAGTATCAATTGTTTCCACAGCTAATAGTAGTTGTATAATTTTACATCATGACCTGTAATGACATGGTGTCTGATACTGAAAAACTGATGTAAAAAGTTATTTTGAAAAGAAGTCACCCCTTAAATTTATTTTAAAATAATTCCCAATAAAGTGTAAAGAGAAACAAGTTGTGTAACTCAACACTTGTGCAAGAATCGTAAAGTAAATTGAAAATATTGAAGAGAGAAATATCAATTATAGACTATTTTCTATGCTACGGGAAGTAAATTAAATTGAAAATAAAACAAGAAATCAAAATAGAATACACATACATGTATAAGACAGTAGTAAATATAAAGAAGAAATGATAAATTGCAACAAAAAATTATGTTTTTAACTGTTTAAAAAAGAAAGAAAAGAAACACATAGCCCGGATGTGAAAATGTTTTATGGGCATGTGTATGTTACTGTAATATAAATGTACATCATATATATGGACCTAGTGTCTGTAATAAAGTAATTATATTATATATATTATATATCTCATTTCATTTGGTTTCCACAAGCCTGTAATGAAGCACTGGGGTAGTCTGATGTGCTATGCACATAGGGACAGTTCTGACTGTCCTATTACAACTCACCTACAGTCCAAGAGGCCCGGGGCGTTTAGTACCTGGTCTACTTTCACGGCTCTTTACTTCCTCGGAGCAGACAGAATAAATTTTACGGATTTTGGAGTCTCTCTACATTCTGTCTGCAACGTGTTGACGTTCACCATCAAGCTTGTCCCACAGAACGTTGTATGCTTTTAAGATCAAGCGATCTGGATGGCGACCAGGACAGCACATTGACGTTTAGGTTTTGAGGAAATCCAACAGTTTCATGAGCTGTGTGTGGTCAAGCCTTTCCGTGCTGAAACCATTCCCTCTGTCGTTCCATAACAAGAAGATGGTGAAGTTGAAGAATTTGAGAAATCTACCAAATCTCCCCAACTGTTGAACATTTTGACATTGACATCTTCCATCACCGGGTTGAAGAAAACCACATTCCCATCCTGCAAATTGTTGCACCATAAAGCACGCTGATGTCGGTGAAAATGTCTCAAATTGATTCCCTCCACGATACGTATTAATTGCAAACCCGAGTACACGTGGCTCTCCTCTGTTAGGCTTACAACCTTACATGTTCGATATCTAATACTTTTCTTCTAGTCCGTTGTCTCAGAAATGGTATTAACTAAATGTCTTTTATCTGAAATTTATCTTATTTCACTTGAATCGGGATCTACTGAGTCCTTTGTGAGTGGAAGTTGTCATTAGCAGAGGAGAGTTACGTATACATTATTTATTTCATCAAAACTTACTAAAGTGATCTAATTGTCATGTATATATTTATGTAATTGTGGTGAATAAATAAATAAATAAATATATAAAAATAAATAAACAGGAACGACTACCTGTTGTCTGTCACTCTGTTGAATTCCAACCTTTCATTTATGATTATTTGGTCCGCGACCTCCTCATACCATGCACATGACCTGCAGTACAAGTGACTGACCAATCGATGGTGTAAATGAAAGACCGAGGTTTAGTGATCTCTCACTGGGATAGACACGATACTTCTTAGAGAGGTTTGTGTTAAATTGAGGGAGCCGATCCTATAAACAAGTTATGGTGCACGTGGAAATGACCTGCAACTGGTGACTGGTTGTTCCCCCCCCTAATAGTCCACAACCTTGTGATAAATGTTGACTAGATTAAGGTTTTTTTTTTCAGTCATTGACACTGCACATGATCCAGTAACCCTATTAAAAATATAATAGCAGTGTGTGTGTAACAACTTGATATGGTCTATAATTTGACTTTGGCTTTGTGTTTTTTGTATCCTTGCCCTTTTAATCGAAACTATTGCAGTTATATTAAATAAACATGAACAAACAAAATCAAAATTCTTTTTTTGTTTAGGGAGTGTACATGTAATAATAGGGAGAAAAATAAAGGATAGAGAAAATTAATGAAAAGCAGAAATGGAAATAATAGAAAAAAATGGAAATTTAAACAATGAAAACAAATTTAAAAAATCAAAACTAAACAATAATGCAATAATATAGACGCAGAAAATTATGTTCCATGCAGCAGGAATTAACCGACACGGAAAGAAGAAAGCAGGAGAGCTTTGTTAAAACAGTTGTGATAAATACATTTTGTTTTTGACACATACCCAGTAGCCTATTTGACCTGACTGAACATAAACTCAGTAATCAGTTAACACGGTATTGTAATATTGGTTGTTCCTTTGAGGTTTGTAACCATATTCTCTATTTTGATTTAAGTACAGTTGATATTATTGTAGTTTTAAGATAGGTAATGTAAGTATTTGCTTTGCCCCTAATAGAGAGACTTTAAAGCAGGTGTCCTAATGATCCCTCTCATTCCTGCTTGTTAATCTCATTCGGGTGCATGGTTTTCTATGCTCCTTAAAATCTGGAACCACTATCACATTAGCAAAAAACTCTGTTGTACATTTACCAGTTATATAAATGTAACTATTTGTAATTATTGTGAACTTTCTATTTGCGACCCATGCATACTTATAGTTTTCCTCTTCTATGTGCATACTGCCTTCAGTTCAGTGCACACAGCAGTAGTGGGCTTGGCAGCTTTGTCTTTTCTTTTCTTACCCACTTTGTCATGTCCTTGTTTTTCTGGCTGGCCTCAGTCATTTGGCAGGCATAGTAGGTTGGCCCCTCTGCCACATAATGCCTTGTGCTACATAAAGAGGTGCTTGGGTTGCACTGTGAGAATCCATGTATAAGTAGAGTAGGCATTGTAGATTTCTCCAGCTAGCAGTCAACAGGCTTCAGGGTTGTTGTTTTTTTAAGTAACTGACTTTGCGACCATGTGTTTATACATGAAGTGGATGCTGGCTTCGGAGATCAGTGAACGCATCTCTATTTCACTTCACTGACACTGGCCTCCTGACTGTTGGTAACGATACATCTGGGACCCTTCAAATTAAAAGTTTTTGTATGTTCAAACAATGCAATGTGTTAAAAATTTATAATTAATTCAAGCCACGAATGTTGTCTGTATTTTGTTGTTGATTCTGGGCTGAAACTTACCCAAAATTGCAACAGCCTGTCTTAACCCCAGTAAATACCGTGTTATGAAATATATATTGGCTTTGTGTAAATACTGTTGTTTGTATATCTGTTCTTAGAACAGATTCTAGTTAAGAAAATGTGCAGATTATGACTGTTACATGAATAAAAACCAGAACCCTCAGAGTAAGCAGCAACTCGCCATCAGTAAATGTCAGCCACCTAGACCACTCAACCATAATGGACTTATACAAGCTCTCTGACTTGGTCAACCTATTGTTGTATTACCATTGGCTATTATGTTGTGCACCAAGCAAATAAAGTATGTGAACTTTTATAAGTTGTTTAATATTATTCACCTGTACTAAAAGGTAAATTTTCCTTTGTTTTAGTGACGAGATGTACCTGGTGAAGGTACGAGCTCAGGTGATGACTCGTGATGAATCCACTGGGGGCTGGTTGCCCATGGAGGGTGGAGGGCTCAGTCAGGTTGGGCTCAAGAAACTCCTCCTCGCAAGTTCCACAGGCTCAGAGTCTGATACCAGATCAGAATATCTTATATTCGGACAGAGGATCTCAGACGAATCTGTAAGTATTCATGTACCATGAAGGCAAGTGGGCCTCGCTGGAGCTGCTTATTTCACTAACGAGTCCCTTTTATGTACCATTTACAAGTTAAAGGTTTGGATCGTATTGATGTGCTGAGGCAAAGACGGACTATGCAGATCATTGTTAACTACCTACCCTTAAATTTGATGGTGAAAAACAAGCATTTAACGCCAAACCAAGAACAAACGAAGAATCAAAATTGAAACTTTTTATCTTTAATTCACATTGTTATCGCTCTGATTTGTCAAGAAGGAGGTTAAGGGATGGTTTGTTCAGAATTGTTAACGTTTTTTTTAATTCTTACCAAGTTTAAGCTTATTAATTCAAGTCTATAAACACCAATCCAATATTTTCACATTCTTTCACATTGAAAAATGTAATTTATGATTGTAGAATGTAAATGTTTTTTAAGTCATTTATTTATTATATTCCTGCCGTTACAATTAAGAGACACAGGAGCTTGGTGGAAGTGTCCTGTGCCCTGAAGCTCTAGTGTTAAGGGGGATCAGGAAGCTGACTTACTTGTTGTGCTGTCCTGTTTTTTGTCCTTTAGTGTCTTATGTGTTGCCAATGGCGATTTAGGTGGTTTCCTTCACTGCACACAATCATGCCATCGATTAAGGATAAGTGTAACTGTGTAAGATACTTCTCGGAGAGAGTATCGAAAACCGATTTGTTTATGAAGTCTCTTAATATGAATTCACTCGTATTCTTCCAATGCTTGTTGCTAGTTTTAGAAAGTACACAGCCTAATGTGATGAATAATGATGTAATTAATTGTTGCCAGGTTGTGCTGGACTGTGTATTGAAGAAGGATACACAATACACACAGGCCAACCCAACCTTCCATCATTGGAGGACGGACGATAAAAGATATGGGCTAACGTTTGAAAGATCTTCAGACGCCAAGGCCTTTGACCGCGGGATAAAAAAAGCTGTGGCTGATTTAGTGGAGGGTAAGATGTGACAACATTCAGTTGTTTTAATTTCTGATTTATAACATTTCATTCATATAGAGTATGTGTGCAATCCCTGTATTCCTGCATGTTCATGGAGGACAAACACCCCTGGAAAAAAATATGTGAAATTTTTCGCAAGACATTTTAACCAGATTCTACTTACAATTATTTTAGTAATTTATCCCTAGACCAAAGATTTCACCCTAAGGCCGTAGGTTGACTGACCTCTCCCTTTCCAGGGGTGTGTACAAGGCGTTTTCTTTATTACTCCTGTAATTCCACTTCATTGCTCTATGTTGTACAGACAGTTATTGTCTTCAATTTTGTGTTTGTTGCTTGGTCTGCACAACATTGATTTAAGTAAAAACCACATCGGGTATGTACAACACAAACAAAAAAAAAACTCAGTAGTATGCTTACAAAGGGGCACATTTCTATAGCTGTCTACATATGTCTGATTTTTCTTTCAGTCTTATTAAATAATATTTAAATTGCTCTGCCTAACAAAAGTCTGAAATTTACTTTAGGGATGGCTGTGTTGTGGCTTAGTTTGGACCCATTACAGTTGAAATACACTTTGTGAATGAACTTAAACGCTTATCAAGTAAATAATTTTGTGATCCCCTGTTGGGCTGGCACGCTGTCAGAGTTATGTGTGTGAAATAACCTTAGGTACAGCGTAAATCCCCAATAAAGCAATCTAACGTCCAGAGTGACTTTTAGGTCTAGTAGAATTGGTGGGAGTTACGTAAATTTTCCGGGCTTAATATGAATCAGCAAGTCGTCTGAATGTCCTGTATTGCCAGTGCCAGGGTTAGACTTCACCAAATGGCTTGGTATTATACCACACGAGGGAAAAAACAAACATTTAACATGGCATAAAACCAGTCAGAATGAAACGGCTTCTGCATTAATCTGTTTGTATTTTGGTTTTGTATTTTGTGTGTCTTGTTTCGTTATGTTCTGTTTAGTAATGAGGTTAGTATTGTAGGCTCTGACCCTCGCATCTTAATGTATTTGTAGGCTTCATAACTCTAAACAACATATTCTTATCATCTATTTCTACCGCCTTTATTTAGTAAGACGGACCTGATCCTAACACATCTGATCTCACACTGCCAATATAGATTATCTCTGAGCTACGGGCCATCAAGAAGATGACCTTGTTTTGCCCTGCCCTAGTCTCGTTGGATCCTATTTGTAAGCAGTGCCTGGGTGGTTTCTTTCACCTGTTTAATAATAACATTACATATGACTTTAAAACATAATCAACCAACACCGATTTTATTCCTGTCAATAGGAGACTCTTCTAGACTTTATGAGTGATCACCCAAAATGTATTTAGTCGTTGGTTTTTATAAATTGTTGTATAAATAAAAAATTCATCCGATTGTTTGTGGCCTTTGCTACACTTTGAAATATTTTCTTGTTAATTATACATTGCTTCAGTATCTATCATAATAAGCTACTTTGTTTTGGGTGAAAGACTCAACAAATCATATTATCATTGTTTGCAGCATATCATATGGGTCTTGGGGTGTTTGTTAGTTTGTGGGTTTTTTCTGCTTCTCTGTAGTTGTTGGTAAGCAAGGATGTTACTGAGAATAATCAGGGCCTGTATATTCTACTACCAGTTAGCCACTGTTATTGATTTAAACATGGTGTGGATTCCAGCTGTGCATGTTGTTAGTCATTCTTTCCTAGACGGACAAAAACAGTCATTTAATTTCAAAACAAATTTTCATTGGTTAATGTCTACAAGGAAATACCATGAATTTGATCAAGATTTTATTGTGTTTTGGGACTAGGGCTAAAAGTAAGCTTTTTAAAAAAACACAGATCTATAATGTTGCATAATATGTTCTGCAAAGTAATTGAGTGAACATTTCATTATTTCTTTCAATGTAAAGCAAGCTCTATGGCCTTTTAACGAGGGTTTATATGCAATAGATCACATTTTACTTTAGGGTTTTTTGGACCCCATTTAATATCAAGGATATATTATAAATCAATGTTAGTTGTGTTTCTAAAGTATTTATTTCTCTTTACTTTTTGCTTTCTTTGGATATTCTGCTTGGTAAGTCTAACTTGGCACAGCGCAATGTTGAAATCATATCTGGGACTGTTTATGTGTCCCAAATTCTTATCTGGAACTGTTTTTATAGTGTCCCAAATTCTCATCTGGGATTGTTTATAGAGTCTCCCAAATTGTTACCTGGTACTGTTTTTATAGTGTCCCAAATTCTTATCTGGGACTATTTTTATAGTGTGACTGTCCCAAATTCTTATATGGGACTGTTTATTTAGAGCCCCAAATTCATGTCACTGAAGACCAGACATGCTTAAGTCTCAATAAATAAAAGGCCTTTCTCTCAGTATATTAAGCCTTATACTCAGCTGTAAATTCTGTATTGTTACCATATTTTTAGATATAAATGTCTTATTCTCATACATAATTTTTAAACGTTTTTGTCTGGTAAAATTTCTCCATAGGGGTTAGCTAGGAATGACTAATTTTAACTGGATGTTAGTGGCCTCAAACACAAAATCATTATCATAGAATATGAATGCATTACTAAAAACTTTTATCTTTGAATCAATTTGCTTGTCCAACTTCGTTTTTTATGAATAATTATTAAATATTGAAATTGAAACTTTGTTTTGTATACTGGATGGCATATCATTAATATAAAGATAAGCATGGACTAATGTTATGTATTCTTCACTCTGCAGGTTCTCCTGAATCTTCAACCAATCCAGATGTGGGTGATGACGACGTTTTTATGGTATGTTTCTTTTGAGATTATCCCCCTTGGATATATTCCATATTGTCTTTTCTTGTGTCACAAAATATCTACCTGCCTTACATAGAGATTTAAATAAGGTTTTCATGTTGAATAATATTTGACATTTTGTGTTAAGGTTAGAGTTCAGTTTTCAAAAAATTGAATTGCATTCTCTAATGCTTGCTATCTCATAGCTCATCAACAAGTGTAAAAAATAGCGCAGCAGTATCTTGAAGTACGCCAAGCAAATGGATTTGAACAAGCTAATGTGGTATGTTGCCCATGGGTCACAGAAAGACCTACCTTGACTGGCCAACTTGGTGGATTGTACATATTCCTGATAGACCCTATTCAATGAGTACTAGTGATAATGTTCATTATACGGAAGGTGGAAACAAATACATTGATTTGGTGATTGTTTTCAATGTAATACCATTAACTTATGAGCCTCCGTGACACCTACGTCAATAAACGTGTGTGATAGATAACATGGGTCATTTAGGTGTCACACTGGAGATTGTTGATTGTTTATTTCACAATAATGTGTGCCAATGTATTGTTTTGTACTGATGATGGTTGTCAAGCTTGTAAAGGTTATATCTTGGCAGCCATTAATACAATGGTCACATTCGCCACAGTTGTATAATATGTTAATGAGTATACGGATCTAGCAGCTATGTACACTTAAAATTTTCGAAGTGGTAGCTGTGAGACATTTATTGTTTTTACCTCCTCACGGTTTATTTCAACTGTTATGCATTTCACATGGTGCTTGTGTTGTTTCAGACTTTGGACCTCCCACTGGGGCGAAAGGGCAGCTCACAGTCGGCGAGTACAACATCAACGACCACAAGTAGTCCCACTCCACAATCTCCCGTTTCCTCAGGGCTACCATTACAACACGATTTCTGTGCCCAATTCACACACCCTCATGCAAATCATCACTATCTTCATCGGGTACATTATATGAACAAGACACCCTCCCACCATCGGCCACCTACTCCGCCCAGCGAGAAGAACTCCCCGGGCCGACTAGAGCCAGGCAGGGAAGAAGTGTGGGTGAAGGCTGCTGACCCCACCTCTATCAGTGGCAAGCCACAGGCCCTGTATAGAGACTGTCTGGATTCAGTCAACATGGAAATCACAAACTCTTATGTGACTTTTGAGAAGAACAAGTCATCTTTACCTCATGAATATAGTTATCCCAATTTGGAGGCTTTACCCAAACCACCCAGCAAGAGGGACTCTATATCAAGTGTGAAAAAACACACGTTTCATACAAGTCAGCCACCACTGCCCACAAAGGGCAAAAAGACTAAGGATAAACGAAAGAGTCCGTTACTAAGTAGTCCCCATGAACAGTGTCAGCATTGCCAAGTTTGGTACTCCCCCGAGGAGAACTGCAGAGGGGCGTGCGAGTACGCCCCAGACAACGTGGGAAACTGTATAGAAAAGAGTACGTGTTTATTCTGTGCGCGGGGAATGCTGTACCACTGCATGGCAGACGATGATGGGGACTACGGTAAACTGTGTGTTTGTGATAGCACTGACAATTCCAATTGTAAAAAATGGACAGCGCTAACAATTCTCTCCCTATTTGTACCTTGTCTTTGGTGCTATTGGCCGTTAACTGCCTGTCATTCATGTGCCGTGGCGTGTGGCTGTTGTGGAAGCCGTCATAAGGCCACCTAACCAGATGGCACCTCTCTTTAATATGCACCTTTCCACAACCAGTTACAACTGTGTATTCCCAAGTTCATGCCCGCCAGAAATTTTCATCCATACAATGCTAGTGTTGCTGTTATCATTGCTTTAATCTAGACTACATTAATTCTCGCTGCTTGATATTCCCAGTGCAATGGCTGATGGGAAGGGTCATGTGACCGTATACATTTCTGGTTGTTAATATGACTGGTGGATGATGTAGCCCACCGGTTAGTAGCTTGCATTTGTACAGGCCTCGCAGGACAACGTCGTACTACACAATTTGTTATGTCATCATCCACCATTCTACAGAACGATTGAGTGATTGTGAGTGGACACGAAAGGTTTCACAGTGACACCTCAATTTCTTATATCTTACTTTATTTATTTTTATTTTTTCATTATTGTCTTTGTTACAGTGTGCCAAAGTACTACTGTACATGTAAGTTGTTGCTGATTGATGTGGGGCGGTACCACATTTGTTTCATATCTACATTGTTAGTGAAGCCCTCTGATATGTTATACTGCAGATGGAGGGGTGTGTTGTTACTTCCTTCAATTTTAAATAAGAAGATTTAAATAACCTTTTGATTCGTACGAACTTGAGAAATGTTATAGAGTAAGAGTCAAATAGTTTGTCTTTAGCAAATTAAACTCACAGTTGTTGAAGAGAAGACATGCAATCAGAATGACTTGTTATCAGTTTTGAGGCTCACTATTTTAGAGATTCAGTTCAAAATGTTATTTTCTTTGGTCGTTTAAATAGTTGTTGGACTCTTTATGTAGAAAATATTCAGAGATGTAAAAATTTAAGATTTAAAAAAAAATGAGTCGAACTTAAAGTGTTAATAACCCCTTGTATATAGTGCCCCAGCCAGCGAGATGGGTTGGTGTTTTTTGTCTGTTAACCTCCTAGCTTTCCTCTCAGTGCTATACAAAACTGGTCCTGTTAGTCTGTACTCAACATTCATTGTTTATTAAAATGTATTTAAGCTTACTTCTCATGTCCTTTCTTAAACTTCCCTTTCAATCCGTTAACTTTATACTGCCAGTCTTTCAGGTGAATCAGTGAAAAATGTGTGACCTAAAATTTAAAAGGATTACTAGTTCTCAGCAAAATATCCCAGACATGTCAGTAATGCAGGGGAAATAACCTGGCTGAATTAAAAAATAACGTCCTACCGACTGCTCTGAATTTAAACAGATAATTCCCAAACCATATATCCGTCCAAAAATCTGAACTCTTAGGCAGTCCGACAAAGGGAGATAAATCTTACTGGTGTCATTGTGTCAACAAAATACGCGAATGGCATAGATATTTACGAGCAAATTTCGTATGGATATTACCAATTGATCGTAAGCTTTGATAGTGAAAAGACTAAACAGTTGTTAAAGATTTAAAGTTAGTTACTTATAAATTGCTTCAGAATTTTCAAGGAATAGAATGAAACTACCAGTAGTTTGTGAGGTTTTTGAACCGAATTCTATCGTTTGCCCTGTATTGCCAATGAGCATTTTGAAAATTCGTATTAAAATCCCAGTGCTTTTCTGCATGTTTCTTTGTATTAAGAGCTATTTTCATACCGTGTAAAGTGAATATAGATTTTATTTCTGAGCTGTTTATTGTTTTAAAACTGTTTTCCTGGCTTATTCTTGTTGAAGTTTTCCTGTGGTAGGCCTATATGCCCTCCATCTGCAGTCGTCTTTGTCCAGTATGTGGGAGCAACCCTTTACCCTCGTACTCTCATGTACATATATATACACAGAGCTGCCGTAACCGGTGGGAATGTCCGCCCGTAAAGGGCGTGTTGAGGGAGTGTTATAAAAGACTGAGGTAAAGGTTATACTGGCGGTGAGAACTCACGTAGGTGCTACCATAATGTACCCACGGTTACGGTAGTCTGTATTTAAAAGCCAACTTTTATACACATCTTGTAAATAGGTTTAAAAAAGGTCACGCAGACCAAATTTTTGAAATCAAAGTATATAATAGTTCTCCAGATGACTATTTTTATGATGACAGAATGTGGAATGACGTATAGATGTGCTATGCAATAGTTTGTTTCATTTTGGGAAGCTCTACAGGACCATGCCGTTTTTTTAAATCAATCGACTATAACATTAGAATTTCTGTTTCATTTAGATTGTTTGGATTAAAACTGTAGTTTTGGCTGATAATTCCGGTGTTGTTCTCATGACACTCAGGTGACTGCCATTCCATGCACCTGTCTATCTCTATCTGACCATCCTTTGTGATACAAAACTGCTATTATTACCTGTTCCCACTCAACTCTGATTTTTTTTATATGCTGCTGAAATCCGGTAATGTTAAAATAATTGGATGGGTGTTCGGGGAATCTCTTAATTTAGCCATCCGATTGTTTGTAACAATTCTGCTTAGTGTTAAGTCAAAGTTTGCTGTCTTATTGAACAGCTACGCTGTTTTCATGGACAAAATAAAATCGGCACTTTTGAAAATTCTCAATCATCTGTGTTTTTTGCTTTGCTTATTGTTTTCATTGGTACATGATATACTGGGATGCTTCTTATGCGTACCACAATTGTACAGAACGGCATACCGTTAAGCACCTTTTTTTAGGAGGGGGGATTGTGATAATTTGCTTCAGTAAAGCACAAGCATTCTGAAGAACGTCATATCTTCCGAGCTGGAAACTATCTTTATTATATAAAAATTAACATTTACATCCCAGACACGGATGCTACTGTTTTGTCTTGATCTTAAATGGCTTTGTAGATCTGTAAATAGTATTTCCATCACAAAATCTACATAGTGTCGCATAACTTGCTCGTGAATTACTACGTATTGTCGTTTGGCTCTTCATTCTCAGATCAGAAAAAAACAGAGAGAGGGATGAGTCAATATACTTTTTGTTAAAATGCCACCTTTGTTGAAATGCCTCCAATTCCTGGCCTCTTGTTATTTCATTCTCATTTTTAGACAATCACTCCTGAGATAGCTATACTACCGGCAACAGCGACGCGTGTCAAGATTTTTTCACACCATTCGACCATAGATACCTTTACATTTAGCTATTACCTCTTATATTGAATAAATACATCACCAATAGTAAAGTTATAAATCTTAAAGTAATATCTTTGAACTTAAGGTTGGCATGGATATTTCCTTTATGTTAAACAGCCCCTTTTTAAAAACAAAATTAAACATTTTCGCCACTATAAGTTTTTCAGAGCTTATTTTCAACCTTCGGTCATCTACTCTTATGCCTTGATCTAAATTTAAACAAAAAATGAATTTTCAGAGAAGAGTGTAAGTGGATGTATCACAAAATATACAATTGCTGAATGCACACAATCGTCAT
>JAVFBZ010111863.1:0-21666 GCA_032466195.1 Katharina tunicata | reverse complement strand
TAGAGTATTACCTCGACTCCCATTAACACTAGGGCATTAGCTTGACTCCCATTAACACTAGGGTATTCGCTCTACTCCCATTATATCTTGGGAATAAGCTTTACTCCCATTATTTCTGGGAATTAGCTCTTCTGTGATAAAAGCTGAGCTGTGCCGAGGCTCTGTTAGTACTGCAATGAATTTGACAACGTTTCTTTTTAAACATTCCATCAAACACGAACAGTGCTTAGTCATATAAACAAAATACAGTGATGCAATAAATAAATACCATAAACACTGGGGTATGAGCTGTCCTCTCCTCTCTCATCATCATTCTACTATCTTAAAGTGACCTGATCCTGTCTTGGTTTTGGAAACTTGTTCCTTCTTGTTTTCTGTTATATATCTTGTAAATATTGCTTTTCTCCGGTCATCTCTCTATAATGTTTTACTGTTTAATATGAGTGGTTGACTAATTTCAGCTCTGGTGGCGGTGTACACGAGGAATCCCTGTGTGAACCTTCCCTCCCCTTCTTTCTTACTGTGTCTGACCAATGCACTTGTTGCCATTGCTCTCTTGCAGACTGATGTCGCAGTTCTCGTTTAACCTGTCCAAGGACTGGGAGATTCCCATACAGCCTGCAATGTTGAGACCCTTGAGGGACGGGGTCCGGGATATGCTGTGTAAACATCATCTCTTCAGCTGGGACCTCTAACTTCAGTTACTCTCTGATAAACTTGTAGTTGGAGAAGTGTAACCACCTGAAGTCCTTCTGAGGAGACGCAAGATCATTGACTACCCGATAGAATGTCATAAGACCAATTTAAAAGCTTTCTGACTACCCGATAGAAGATCATTTGACCAATTTAAAAGATTTCTGACTACCCGATAGAAGATCATTAGACCAATTTAAAATCTTTCTGACTACCCGATAGAATATCATAAGACCAATTTAAAAGTATTCTGATTACCTGTTAGAAGATCATGAGATTAATTTAAAAGCATTCTGATCACCCGATAGAAGACCATGAGATTAACTTAAAAGCTTTCTGGTAATCTGATCTGTGATAAGGCCAGGTTTATTATTATCATAAGCCTAGTTTAAAGCATTTTGAAGAGCCTTATTTGAAAGAATTGATAATAAATTCAGAGATCATGAGCCAATTTGAAAAGCTATTTGGTAACAGATTATTAAACATTATTTTGGACACCCAAGCTCTAGATGTACTCTTCCACAATAACTCTGCAGATTATTAAAGTATTACTTGGAAGCACCATTATATTATTGTTACATTTATGCATTATAGTAATTAATGAAGCATTGATAATGTTCATTTCAAAACTCATTGATATTGTAAAGTGTCCCGGTGGTCTTTTTTGGCAATTGTCTAGCTCTCTTCTCACTGTGATTGACACATCCTCAGAAATAGACCTCCTTGTCTGGATTTTTCTGATGTATTTTGACCGGCATGTCTTTTTGTCTGTGATTTTCCAGTCTCTCTTATCGTTTTTGTCTTTCATTTTATTTCAGCAAAAGTTGTGACCCTCTGTTCACCTGTTGACTTCTACTCCCATTTATTTTATTTTTTCTACCTATCCTGTCCACGTTTCTGTGATCATGCACCATGTTGTTTTTGCTCAGCTCAGTGTTTATGGTAGACCCTATTTGTTATTGTATCACCCTGCTATTAAACCATGTAGCTTTGAACATTCCCTTTAGTCAATATACCCTGTGATCAATATATATCTGAACCCTACTCCCAATGAAAGGTGTGTTGACGGGTAACTAAACATTTGGTTACACATTTAATTGATGTCATTGTGGACCTACAACAATCCGCATAGCCAACACATATTGCTGGCATTCAGCAGACATTATACACAAATTATAAATTATACAACTGCTGGTTTACTGGGTACTGTTCATGTTTCCTTGTTGCACTTTGATGAATAGTTAGGTTGGTATACATGCATGTTGACTGGACTGTACTATATAACTCCATACATTTATATGTCTGCTCTTTGTTGTGTATATTCTGAACATTGTTAATAGTCTATAAATTATGAATGTACTAGAGTCTAAACATGTAGATTAATATTGTAAATCGTATGGTGTAAAAACAAATCTGCTGGACATAAATGATCACAAATTACACAATATGTACCCACAACTTAACTGTGATCCCAGGTTATGTCTCTGTATAAAACATGTGTATATACAAGTATGTGTTATTTGTAGATTCATGTATAAATGTAGTGTTGTTACAGTGACCCTACACCGCTAATCAAGGGAGATAACTCCTGGCTGATTCTCCTCCAATCATTTTATTTCTACAAGATGATGACTGATTGTTTCTTATGATATAGAATTTATCATGTGTGATATAATGTATAACCCAAAAATATACTAGTCATATTGTCTGGTGTGATTTTTCTAGGTAAATTATTCCATGTATTAATTTATTGAGTCAATTCTGTCTTCTGTAAATATATTATGTCTCGATGTATGTGAGCTTGATATCCCACTGGTTAATGAGACTGATGTTCTACTTTTTGTTCATTTTACAGAATGTGAGCGCTTTGCCAAAGTTTATTTGCTGTGTTACATTTGAAAATGGGGCCATTTTATTGACCAACTTATCATTTAACACCGCTTACATGCAACAGAATGTATTACTTAGTAACAAGACAAGTCCTATATCGATTACAACTTTTGCTTTATTATTGTTCAAGCTTTTGATGTCGATATTAACATTATTCTCAAGCATGTGTTAGCATCTACACCACAGCACTGCACAATAATAAAGACGTATATAGATATAAGACGAGTCTTGTTACTTAATATGCTCAACTTCTAAATGCCCTCTGGCTTATGGAAGTATTATATTATTATTATTGTATCAGATTATATTCTTGCTGTCATACTTAACACTGGAGGAACATTATCTTTCAAATAGCAAAAACTCTAAAGTGACTACACATTTTATTGTTGTGTTAAGAGTGGCTGTCTATTATACTGTTGGAAAACAGCTGAATACATTCTGATAGAAAAGTCCATTTCTCTCCCAAAATTGAATTGGATTGGATATTACAAATTTTGGGTTTTTATAAAAAAAATGTTGGTCCTGTTAATTTATGACCAATGACACCTAAATGTTTATTGACATACGTTGGTTTTTACACCACTGGCTCAATAAGACAATTTAGGAGTTCTTTTTTTATGGCAGGCACTCTAAATAGAGCTGTAAGATTCACTAAATAATACGATTTCTGTTCTGTTGCCAATAGGTCTTAAAATCAATATGTTTCACCTGCTTGTTCATTTATGGAGTTAACGGTAATTTAGGTTCGTCGGCTAAACGAAGAGATTGCGCCTCTTAATTATGTAAAGCTGACTTGAAATCTAATAGCACATCTCTGTTGTGAAGAAGAAATGTCTTAAATTCAATCAGATATGATTTTAAGTGTCTCAGATTTTATTCTGTTACAAAGTATGATTGAATTACTGTTCAATTAAGTGTGAAAAACATAGGGTTTTTTGTGTGAGTGTGCGCGTGTGTGTGTGTGTGTGTGTGAAGACGTTTAACTGAATTCCAGTTATATTAATTGGTGTCTTAATATGTGGGTTTTTTTTTGTCAAACACTGAAATGAAACTATATCTTCGTTCTGACATACATGTACCGGCAAGTCAGAAGTTTAACATAGTTTATCGACTGGTACATAAATTTAGAGTATAGTTTACAATTCAATACATACATGAATGTCATCTGGAACGAAATAAATTTTAGTAGATATAGAAGAAGTTGTTTATTGTGTTTTTAGTTATATATTCATACAGTGGGTTGTGATGAGGCCTACAACATTTACTGTCATCGCTGGTCATCGTGCTAAAAGCCAATGAGGTTAGAATTCATGCCAGACAAATCACATATAGATAAAAGCGTGTCGTCCTAAAAAGATCTTCCCATTGGACTGTTTCCTGCATCAGTGCAGTTTTTTTTTTTTTTTTTTTTTAACATTTGAACATGCTGTGTAAGCTCCCAGCAAACCTTTATTCTGGATGGAATCCTTTACCTCATTCGGTAGACTCTGGTTCAGGAGAAAAGGTGACATCTCTAGATCTGATGTTTACTTGCCTGCATAATTATTCCGATTAATCCGAAACATGTCAAGTTTCATTGTTTCGTCAAGGACTGGAGGACACTCGAGTTTCTGGTCCTTCCATTTGGCATCTCGGACTCTCCATGGGTGTTTGCCAGATTATTAACGCGAGTTCATTGACGGCAGGGGTATTTATTAGTTACCATTTCTACTCCGACGATTTTCTACTGCGAAACACCTCCACTGCCAATGTCAGTTTTGATGCGAGGTTGTGGGGAACCTGTTGATAGGTTTAGATTACCTGTCTCTTATTCCGTTGACATCGGATGTTAAACTGCCTCTACTATGGTGGCTCCAGCCAGACAACGTGGTGGCCGAGGTATCGCCACTATCATTCCAACCAAGTTGCATCTTGGCTGGACAGGTCTGTGGAAGATATTCTAAACACGTGTTATGGGCGTGCTATGCAACGAACTTCGTCTCTTACTATCGCTGAGATCTAACTAGTTCGAGAGGTCATTTGGTAACGACGCTATTTGGATACCCGGGTTTAAAACCTGTTTCCACTTCTAAGACATTTCTTAGTTTTTACACTCAGCTTAGTGCCTCTTTCTCATCCGGTTTTTCGTGGAATCCTCTGTATCCTCCCTAAGATCGACATGGAAGAATTTTATTGTCGTCAATTCGATCTGTATCTGGTCATTTGAACAAGTTTTGTTAGCTAGCTCTGCTCACCATGGTTATTCTAGTACATTACTTACTTTTGGAAGAAATTTTTGTATATTAACGAAACTTCACAAATCTGAATTTCCCTTATGCCTGCTCAAACAACTTCTGTGGTGGCGTGCCATTGGTGACGCTCCAGAAGGTTTCTTTGGTTAAGATTTTCCTTTAAAGCAATAGTAACATACAAATTAATTAAAAATCTGTTAAATTTTTCGCAAACCTAAAAAGGCGAATCGCTGAAAAGGCTCCACATATATTAACGTATCGTTGGATCCAACCACTGCCATCCTCGCTTACATGTATATCTACGGCACTCTCATACACCCTTATCCTGTGTTTGTCCTTCCGACCAAGTCTACTCTGGGAACCACATGCAAGCGCAAGTTTAAAAATTAGAATTTCATTGGATGTAGAACAATATTTGATTGACTCTTATAAGATAAAATGTATACTATGGCAATACACACAAGATATGTACTTCCTTTCGCGGCAAACAGCTTAGCTAGTTTGGAAACAAAGCTGGCTCACTGTATTTCGCAAGTATACAAACCAAAAAGAATACGTATGCCTTTTAATTTTGGGCATTTCATTAACTTCTCACTTTGAAGTTATATATGTATTTATGTACTGCTACAAGTTTTTATTGAACAGTTGTTGGTTTTTTGGTTAGCATGTAGGGGTTTTTTTTCACGATGAAGATATTATCCGAGAATATGACATCTGAGTGTATACATACAAGTTATTTAGGTTGGCATCATCGTTATTTACCGTATTTTTGGGACATAAATAGATGGAGATTCCTCACGTTTTTTCTCCGAATAGAGATGGAAGTTTTGTTCACTTATTCTACTCCTTTTTTCTGTGTACGATGGTAAAGTTGTTGGTCTGTTGTTTAAGCCCACATTTATAACAGTCCTATACACAGAATTAAAGTGAGTGTATAACGAATTATCAAAACTTCTCATTCTGGTATAATTTAGTTATCTCTTTTTTGTCAGATTGGATGAGTTCTTGTTATCGTTCAAAAGTAATTCCACTACCCTGAATTTAGGCTCACTGATCGAATACTACTGATTTCGGACAACGAAAACCCTGCAGAGACAGGAGTATTATTGAACTTTATAGTCCCCGAAATAACTCAAAGAGTATTTCTAAACAACTCTTGTAGAAAACCCGTTTAATAATCTTTTGTGATTTTGAAAAAAAACCAAATTATCCACGTTTGTATCAACAGATTGGAATATTATATTTCAATATATACAACTTATTTAATAATACACAGTTGTCGTAGGAAACTAAGCAGTTGATACTCTCCGGGGACAAATTGACAACTTGTACAATTGTATTTACTGAATTCTTTAACAACCGTTTTGTCTATACATATTATTAACATTGTCTACCACTTCATCAGCAAATTTAGTTGGGGTTTTTTCTGTTATACCTTAAGAACAATATAGCCATCTTCGTCCACATAAGCTGATCAAAGATATCAGGACTGATTTATATACCTTTCAATATTGGTTACAATAGTCTAAGAAGTTCTGGAAACCGACTTATATATTAGGATTCAGACTCGGTAAGATTCAGGTAAAATTTGAACCAGACATAATTTAATTCTGGTGTTTCTGCATTACACCTGGAATTGATTGATCTGTAATAGTTGTTATTCTCATTCATTTCACATACACCTGTAGATCATGCAGAGTGTCGGGTAAAACAAAAACACGCCCCTATTAACTGTGTTAGCGGGGGATATAAACTAAAGAACACAGGTGTTAATATGGGGGTAGATTTCTCACATAACTCTATGTCAGAAATCTCCAGGAGCCTGGCATCTGGAGGTACAGGTGTTTTTAGTTGGCACCGCCTCTCTGGACACTTACTTAGCAGAAATAGAGCGGGATTCCGCACGTGTTTTATCGCATTGGTTGAAGTTTTGTTCTCTTACTCTCTCTGGATATATTTCGCCATCTGTTTAAACAAAAACAAATTTGTTTAGGTCTTTACACAGTAAACATGAGTAATCTTTGCGAGAAACGTTCTCTCCTAATTCAGATGATTCACAGCAATATTGCGATTTGTGTCTCCTCGATATCATATTTTGTAATGAGGGACCAAAGCTCTAGCTTTAAATATATTTTTCCATGGCTTTTAGATTTGACTAGTGTAAGAAGAATAATTGCTGGGTAAATAAAATTTGAAAAAAGATTTGGTTTGTGCTGCTGCCGTATAACTTTTCAATTCATTTGGCTGCTATAATTATGCAGCGATTAATTCTGTGGCTTACAGTGTTTTATGGCATCAGTCATGCAAGATTACCTGGCTGGATGTAGCTTCAGGCGATTCCTAGCCGAAAAATCAATTGTGTGCCTGTGTCCGTTCTTAACGTTTTTGTGTGATCTTTTGCAAGACTTAAATTGTCCGAAGTTTGATTGCATTCCTACATCCCATTAAAAATGTTGTGCATCAGTCTTTTTAAGTCCTTGGCTCTTCTTCGTCTGTAGCTCTACAGATCGGTTGGAGGTTTTCTTCATCTATTTTCTACCCAACACTAGGCCCTTTGGCTAAGGGCAGCATGGTTTGTGTTTACATAATTCATGCTGTCATCCCTAGTACTGGATACATATTATAATAAAGGACGTGTAAGTGTCGTTGTTGTCTTTTTATTATGTAGTTTTATTAGTATTTTTTGTCGGAATAAACCTCCGCCATGTTACTTAAATACCCTTTTTTTAATATGCCTTCTTCATGTAAGTGTGAAATCTGTCAAATAGCCCGTTTTGTTGGAATATATCTCCGTCATTAAAGCGAAATACCCTTGAGCACGGCGTTATACACTAATCGATCAGCCAACTACGTAACACGAGCGTTACAAAACCGTCGTAATAGTTTAATCTTTCTTGCTCCTGATACTTTCATTCTTTCCTTCCATTCAGTAACACGGGGGCAAACATCCCGAGGACGTTTACGCATGGGTTCAGATTCATATATCAATGTGTCAGAAATATTAAACGAGAAAGATACATTAAACTGACACATGTCCATCAATTTTTTTCTTCTTTTTGTCACACACTGAGATTTTGGTTTTATAACTATGACTTGTAATTTGTCTTCCCGGGTACACCTATTAATAGGGGAGTTGTTTGTGAGACTTATACCGGTTAATGATCCCCGTTAGCCTTTGACACCATTTCCTCAGTACACCTCTAATAGCAAGATACTTAAAATACGAATTCACATATCATGTTTTGTATTGAACGATTAATAGATAGTAACTAAACATAACTTTGATGGATTTTGAACTTCTGGGTATATATAGTGACAATCAACGTTTCGCTCTACTTACAAAGACTATTTCCAAGCAATGGTTACAATCTCAACTGAATATCTCAATATATACCCACAAGTTGAAAATCTATCAAAGTTATGTTTTGTTACGTTCTCAGCTTCTAAATGCCCGCATAAACGAGCTTAACCCGCACACATAAGGCCTAATTTTTTGTTTCACTTTTTTGGGCAGTTTTGTATATTTAAGGGTTGTTCACTGTATTAAACGCTTGGTTGGATTTGTTTTCATAAACATTGACAGGACTTAAAGCACTAGTACTAGTGACATTATTTCCGATAAAGAAAAGTATTGTTCCTTACCAAAAATAAATAATAAAAGAAACTTCTCAATCATTGTAAATGAACGTGTAGGCCCTTAAGCTTATTGGGTACTCTCTACTGTGTAATATCTCCATATTCAAATTCCGGTGACCAAAATAAGGCTGAGGGGGTAATCAACCCAATAAAAATAGTTTTTACTAATAAATATTCAAGTTACAAAGAAGATCAAGCCCCGCTATTTTTTTTGATATTGAACTATAACAGGAAACAGCCTCCGTTTTTTTAAAGTGCCTTTATTTTTCAACTTTTTCCAAAACTCTCTGTACCAAGCTTGATGCAGTTTGTACATATTTAAGACTTCGGTGGTGTCCGATGGTGGAACTTGCAGGTTTGGACTCTCCGATGCATGCAGAGAACATGGTTCATTGATGAATTAAGATTTCAACTCCAACGCGGTGATGACAGCGGTGGTCCGAACTGCCTTCAACAGGTGGACAGCTTTGGAGATGGAAGTATGATGATGTCGGGAGCAATATCCTACACACGTAAATCTGACTTTCTGCTGCGTGAGGAACATCTGACCGCGATTTGGTACATTGTGACCAAGTTGTTCACTTTCACCTTCTTCTCCTTACAGACTGACAGAGAGAGTTGCTTCTGCAAGACAACACCAGGCCACACACAGTTCGTGTCACTGTTGACTTTATTCAAAAGGCAAGCATCAAAGTGTTGCAATGGCTTTCCAGATCGTCAGATCTTATCGCGATGGAACATCTGTTGGATAAGCTGCATAGAAGAGTACGTCACAAACGCCACAGACGTTTTCAGAACTGGCTATCGCTTTCGAGGAAGAATGGTGAGGAATCCATTGGACGAAATCCTAAAGTCTCATTTAGTCTATTGTATACCAATAATAGCAGCACGCGGACGTGAGCGTATAGAAAATACGAATGTGAGTTCTTTGCCAATGTGAGTTTTGATAAGTCAGTCAGGACTTTTATTTATGTTCTTAAACAAATATGAATATAACCAGTCTTAATTGCATCCTTATGGAAACCAAATGAAACGAGGTATTTACATTAATTTTTAAATGAGCTCATTAAACATTTTCAGTTAGGATTTTTTAGGAATATATACGTAAAAAAAACTACCATCTTCACACAGATATATAATTTTAAACCTATTTGCGTTCTGCCCTATCAGTTAAAGTTTACATATTTTTCAGTTGTCATTGAAAAAACAAACGAACAGGTTTTTAGTTGTTGAATTACCTGCAGTCTACGTAGGTAGCCAAGTGCCCTTACCGAAGCTCACAGTTCCCAACCCTTGGTACTGTAATCAAAAATGCTCGAAACATCTTCTTCCGTAATAACGATATCTTCTTCCAATCTTGCCAAATCTTAACTCACCCTTCGTCCCATTTTACCACATCCTCTCCCCTCGAATACAGCTGTCTGTCGTTTCCCCACTCAAACCACTGGCATAGACTGTGTTTATAATCAGAACTACGTGCCACATCATATCTCCAATATAAATACACAAACAGTTGACTCGACAATTAAAGAGACAGGAAAGAATGCCATAGAGAGGAACCAGTTGTTTGGGAGGAATTTGGACAATCACTTCTGCTGTAAAACATTCCACGCCACCTGACACTGAAGTCCACATCTTTTTAATGCTAAGGATATTATAATCGGGTTGAACTGGTGTGAAAACTTATAATGTATTCTTGTGAGCACCTACAGTATAATAATGTGTGGGACATTCCACATTCCTGTCGGAGTTAAATTCACTGGCGATGAATGCTCAAGGTTACAATGAAAATAGACTCTGGAAAGTTAAGAAACTGTGCGTGGATAAAATAAGGAGAAACACGTATCTATTTATCACAGACTGCAATAACTATCTACAAAACTTTAATTCTTGATAGGACTTGAGAATAACATTGAATTTCAAATTTAATTCAATCCGAGTTGCATGTATAGCTGATACATTTTACCCAGATATATAACTTTAACACGATTTCGTTCATCCAACTGATCCTTTTGATATTCCAACTTAGGTTTTTACGAATATCGTTACCTGAAAATAAAGTACTTTTTGCTATACATATATTAAAAAGTGTGATAAAAATAACAGTGTCCGATAACATTGTCGATCAATATAATCCCAAGAGTGGTCAATAAGTTATCAATTGCGATAATTACACAAATGATTAGTCGATATCCAGTCGATATGCGCCAGC
The DNA here is from genome assembly GCA_032466195.1 of Katharina tunicata. Lineage (NCBI taxonomy): Eukaryota > Metazoa > Mollusca > Polyplacophora > Chitonida > Mopaliidae > Katharina > Katharina tunicata. The sequence goes on along the minus strand of JAVFBZ010111863.1, from coordinate 11,004 downwards.
GTGATTAGTCTTGACCAAAATATATACACCAATAAAGATATACAATTGTATGATCTGTGTGCTAAACGATGCATTAAAAACAGCACTGGACTCTTTAATGGGAACACTTGGCCAATAACAACTAGGATTATGTTACTATGATGATATGTTCGTCTGTTTACTTTTTATGACACAATACTTGTTTGGGAGTATCCGAAGCAGTTGTATTCGCCATGAGTGTCAATGTCAGCTAAATTGGTAGATTCCTCAATATTCATGGCGCCTTTGCAATCTGGCCACTATTGTCTTTTTGCCTTTCCCCACTTGTCACATGGACTAACGAGTAAACTTGTCTGGTGTATATCAGTTTACATAACAGTCAGACTTGTTACTTACACATGTTATCAAGCTGGAAATGTATCAAATAATCCCACACCGGGAAGAAGCTATGTAAGGATTAAAGAACATTTACGAAATAGTCAGAAATGAATAAATCGACCTCTGACCTTTCATATGAAGGCCAATACAACTCCCATCAAAACAATACCAATATGTAGACGCTCCATAACAGCAGATATTGTCTAATGTTAGCATTTCTGAACTGTGAAAAGATGTGATGACGTGATGGCACTGTGCCCGGGTCACATAACCGAAGTCATCTCAAATAGACAAAATATTCTGAATTATCCATATGTACATTTGATACTGTTTTTCTTTAGCAGCCAACCAAAGTACACAATTTACCATTCGCTAGCAAGTCAAGGCGAGGACATATTTATAATTAATATGCTATATAAAACACAACTCCATGCATGTTCTAAATTCTTAATACAGAAATGTATAGATATGAACTGTTTGATCTAGATCTTATTAAATCTTCTTGGCCAGTTTATCGTCATGCTCTGTTTGTAGTACAACCGTAACCTTTAGCTAAACTGGCCATGCTACCTAACTAATCTGCGGACAAAAACAAATTCTTGTCATGTACCGTTTTCACACCTTGTTGCACTTCTCTCTCTAGACAGAGTGACAAATCTTTGTGGACACAAACGCTTTAGGCTATAAGGTTTTATCTTTGAAAAACGTTCCACAATCATCATGGTAGACTTCATTCTACCTTAATGAATATATTTGGAATCAGGGTTGACTTATAGCAGTCAGCATAATGTTAGCAGACTTGAAAATAGGCAACAAATCATAACTCTGATGGAGTTTCAACTTTTGGGTATAGTGATAAGCAAAGTTTCGATTTAGTTTAGTTTTACTAGGCAGCCGTCAGAGATCTTAACTCTTGTCTTTTGCAATGGTCAGGATATCTAAAATGACAAACTTGTGGACCGCAAAAATTTCCGGTCAGCTAATCGCATTAAAATTATCTTTTCTAAATGATGAATTAAATTTGCGATTGCAATCAATGTTATGATTTCATAAAAAAGACACAATTTTTACCTGTATTTACTTCCGCTTTTATAAGTTTGCCTTTTTGACTTAGGTAAACAAATCACCCTTTATTTATTAATGAAGTGATGAAGGGGGGCATCTGTCTGAGCATATCAAAAAAAGGTAAATGCGAACACTAACATACAACTAACAATACAGAAGTTCCGACAAAGGTTTGAACACTGACATCCACGTTATGAAAAAACTCGACCAACAGATCCAATGACACCATGAAATAGCGTTAGAATATGTTTTTAGAGTAAACTGTTGCCAACACTGACATACCAATTTTCTTGTAAGCACATACCATTAAATACTTTTTGTGAAATTTAGCATTTTGTTAGTGGACGTCGCATTTCCTGGTGTTGACTGTACAAGGTTACAATGAAAATATCTTCAGGAATATGAAGAAACCGTTTATGGAAGCCACCGACAGAGAAATGTATAAATACATTACATACAATGCATACAGTATTCTGTTAGTTGACGTCACATTCCAGGGTGTTGATTGTATATGGCTACAATTGCGGTTACAATGGAAAAACTGCTGGGAATGAAGGAACCGTTAGTGGAAGCCATCAACAGAATGCATCTATATGTTACAAACTGTGCGGCAGCTGTAAATTACTTGATTTTTTATGTTATTATTAAAATGCTTTAATTATACATCATTTAAATCGATTACTGAAACTTTAATTATTGAGTTATAGTCTAATTCATCGTGAATTCCACGCTCAAAGTAAATTAATAACGTGGATGAAGGTTCCTTCATATTTCACATTCTTTAGTCGGAATGTGGTAATCGGCATTGATTGATATCTATAATTTAGAGCAGAATTCTCGATATCGATAAATCGTTTAGAAATAATAACTTATTTCGTTTATTGTTTATTCACACAACCAAGAGAGTATTTATGGAATGGTTAACATGGTAGGGTACACGTAGTCGATGCTATTCGTAATTTAATAATATCTTATCTGAATAATATTACCTTTAATAATAATATTACTATCTTTAATATAAGGAATTTCCTAATATCGCCTGGAATTGATTGATCTGTAATAGTTGTTCCCCTCTTTCTTCTCCAAGCACATCTGGAATTCTCATCAGACACCTTTAGATTAGAGTTTCTGGTAAAACAAAAACATGTTCTTGCTAACTATCTTACCGGGGATAGATAAACTAAAGTACACAGGTGTTAATATGGGGGTAAATTTCTCACTTAACTATCAGTCAGAAGTCTCCAGGAGCCAGGCATCTGGACGTACAGGTGGTTTTAGTTGGCACCGCCTCAAGTCACCACCTTTCTCGACACTTCGTCAGAAACATGGTGGAATTCCATACGTGTTTGTGAAATAACTAAAAGTTTTTTGTACGCTTACATATTTCTACACGGAGGGTCTATTAAAAATAACAGCATTGGCAATAGGCCTATTCAGCAATGTTGGGCGCAGAAAGAGATTTAAATTCCAATGTTAATTTCATTCTCACATTTCACAAGTTTCCATTATAATAATTATGAACTAATAATTTGAATGAATAGTTTCTCACTTACGCAAATGAATTGTGATAAATTGCTTGAATTTCTGTTCATTTGCTACTGAATGCATTTTGGCGAACAAAAAATTGATTTGAGCGAATCGTGAAGGTATATATATTCACATTTAAATAACAATAAGGAAAAGTTGTCCATAAAGCCCTGTATTAACAGTTCTAATCCATAGTTTACGCGAAGTGTGTTCATGAAATCGTCCATGTCCAACAAGGCAGCGGGTACGTATGGTCCGCACCGTGGCTCAGTTCATCCATCGATCTCGAAATATAACGGAAGTTTTTCCGGATTCTGTGCAGATTGTGGGGTAGTTTAAGGAGGTTTCGTACAGGTTTTCACCATACACCAGTCGCTATATAAGTGAAATACCTTTAAGTACATACATCAAATAAATATAAAAATATATTGTTGTGTAAAACTTTGGTTGAATCTGGCTGGTCAATTAACACATTCATTTTTAGAAGCAAAATTATTCAGTTCAAAGATTGCAATCGTGATGCGTCGGTCACTAAATGGTGAAAATCCTTTCACCTGTCCATCATGTCCACGGTTTGGTATACTTATATACCCGAGTTCGAATCCTGGTGGAGGCAAGCAAAATTTTCTTTCTCTACATTTATACAAAAATATATACAAAAGGATAATGTTATGATATAGAGCGATCGGGTGGACTCCGCGGACACAATGACACCTGTGATATGTCATCTAGGTGTAACAATTTATTTTCAAAGATCTCATCTCTACCGCTCTCGTCAACTGTAAACTTTATATTATACTACTCTCTGTGACATCTCTTATATTACTTGTGACATCTATATATCATATCTAGAGAGTACGAGGCACAGGTATAATTTACACGTTACCTGTAGATAGCAGTCAATGATAAGGCAAACCTAGAGTGTTATAAACACAATACACACTCCATAATTTACCTACCATGTATAGAATACCAGTCATTTAAAGACGACACTTTGTTCACATATAGTATGACACATGCACTGGACAAAATTCTGTCACAACGTATGCTGAAAACTGATTTTAAGTGGGTAACTTAATATTGATTTTACTTTCGGAGGCTACACAAAAACATGCATAAAGCATATATTGTGACCCCCGGGTCATTTTAGTTCGAATATTAGGGACATGAACATAACAGAAGTTTAGAACACAAAATAACTGCTTATGCTTTTTAAGATGTATAAATGTATCCTCATGGTTTGGTCTAAAGTTTTTTATTCAACATTTGGATTTTATATCTGTGCTCAACTTTGTGAGTTAAATGATAAATGACAACACGAATGAGCGCAATTGTCATCAAACTTGCATCCATTATATGGTTACAAGTATTCAAAGTGTAATCCTCTCTCTGTTGCTTGTTAAGTTAAAGGTCACAGAGTGAACCGATGGCTGTGGCAGCCTTTATTTCAAGAGTGGTATAAGTGAGTAAGCCTTTAAACACTCTTTACAGAGGATGAATGTAATAGCAGTTAATAATGTAATTTGGGAAGTATAAAAATTGCTTTAAATTAAAATCGTCTTTGCAATTGGATAAGGCGAATGTTATTATTTTTCTAAATGAAATCACAGTTTTCCAGAAAATGGAAATGTGAACTTGCTGTTATGCATTTGGGTAAAAATGTTACAGTTTAATATTCTTCAAACACTTGGTTTGCTGGTTTTTGCACAACTGGTAAATAAAAATGAGTCGAAATTGGAATTGAATCGTTAATGTAACTTTCTTTTGGGGGTAAAATAGCTAATAATTACCTCAACACAGTCTGTAATATAAATGTAGAGAGAAAATGTTCTTTCCTCCACTGAAATTCTGGCTAACAGGACCCGTTTTTTGGGGCAAAATTGGTATCTTCACTTTGCAGAAGTTCTCCTCAGTCGGAATAACACTATACGGTTATTGGACACAAAATTACGTTGATCTGCATGTGGACGTGGTTTGTTTTTCGTCCATCTGCTATGAAACATATGAAGTATTCACATTATAGTCAAAGACTGTCATTACGAAACTGATTCTGTTAAACTGCGTTCCTGTGTACCGCTTATGGTGAGAGCAGTAGTGAGGTTATGGTGTCAAGAGCTAACGGGAATCATTAACCTGTGTAAGACTCACAAACAACACTCTAGTTATGAGGAAAACCAGGGAGGGTTAATGATAAGGCACATTAAAGGAATTTTTTAATTTGAAAAGACGTGTTAGATTAAGTTATATACGCCGGCAAATTGTTCGGCTAAACTACTGGCAATTAAGTTCGCCAAGTGGTCCCCAGCTTTAGTGATCTTTGGAGCCGAACGATTGACACATAAACAGTATTTAATTGGTATTTTGATATATATGAATAGTATTGGCTTTAGAATGATTTATAATTTGATATGCAATATAAAACACAACTTCTAAATTCTCAATACATAGGTGTAGATAAGAATTGTTTTAATCCAGGTCTTATTAAATATTCTTGGCCAGTTCATCGTCATGCTCTGTTTGTAGAACAACCATAACCTTTAGCTAAACCGACCGTGTTATCTTACTAATCTGCTGAGAAAAACAAATTCTTGTCATACTCGTGGCACTTCTCTCTCTGGATAAGGTGATAACTCTTGGTGAACACAACCGCTTTAGGCTATAAGGTGTCATATCACTCAACTATATACAAAACGTTTTAAAACATCATGGTAGACTTCATTTTAGTTTGTTTTGGAATGACGTTTGACTCAAACCAGTCAGCATAATGTTAATTGACTAAACACTAGTCAGCCTTCAGAGATCGTAACTCTTGTCGTTTGAAGGACATTTTGAAGAATAAACTTTTGGCCGGTGAAACTAGACGCTCAGCTAATCGCATTAGAATTCTCTAAATGGTGAGATTGGCGTTTGTAATCAATGTCGGGCATCACAAGAATGATTTCCTAAAGCAAGACACAACTTATACTGAACTTTCTTCCGCTATTATAAATTTACCTTTTTGAATTTGGCAAACGAATCCCCCTTTATAAATAAAACACATACAATATCGTTTTCCAGTAAACTGTTGCCAACACTTGTATACTAAGTTTCTTGTAAGAACATTCCATCAATGAATCGTTGGGAAATTTCACATTCTGTTAGTTGACGTCACATTCCTTGGCTTTGACTGTACAAGGTTACAATGGACATATCGTCTGGAAAGCAAAGGAACTGTTTATGGAAGCAATCAACAGAGGAATGTAACTGTATGTCTCATACCATAAATAAATGCTATGAGAAATTTCACATTCTGTTAGTTGACGTCACACTCCTTGGCTTTGACTGTACAAGGTTACAACGGACATATCGTCTGGAAAGCAAAGGAACTGTTTATGGAAGCAATTAACAGAGGAATGTAACTGTGTGTCGCATACCATAAAGAAATGTTTTGAGAAATTTCACATTCTGTTAGTTGACGTCACATGGAGTTGATTGTAGGCCTACATGTTTACAATGGCAAAGTTATTGGAAATGAAGGAACTGTTAGCGATAGCTATCAACAGAGGAATGTATCTATAAAAGTTACATACTGTCTTGAGTTATTTACCAGCTGAAGCTATTAACACTGATTTGAATCTTAATGGTTACCGGTTTTCTCTATCCGCCGATTAAAACAGGAGGAGTTCGATTATTTTAGATTACTTAATCCTGAAAATATCAGCCATGCTATTATTAAAATGCTTTTATTATATATCATTGGAATCAATTATTCAAAGTGTAATTTTAGAATTGCGCTAAGAATTAAAAATGTTGATTTAGGTTTCTAAATGTTCACATTCCTTAGTCGGACTGAGGTAATCGATACAACTTATATTGAAATCGATAATAAGAATAATAATATTACATTTTATCGTTAGTTTTCTAATTTCACCTGGAATTGATTGATCTGTAATAGTTGTTCACCTTAATACTCCCCAGTATATTTGGAATTCTCATCGGACACCTGTAGATCAGAGATCCTGGTAAAACAAAAACACGTTCCTGCTAACCATCTACACCTAGCTTTTTAAAATTGATTCTACTACTTAGCACTAAAAATGTTAAGGATTTACGTAATCTTGGTAAATTCCTTATTAATTCGTTTAAATTAAGTGAGTCTTCCTCTCCATTTTCTGACTCTTCGTAATTACTTTAAAATTGTGACCTATATATATGGGTTTCTATGATGTATGGTATATTATCTATACATGACATGAGAGGTATTCAATCTTTATGTTTGTATGAAAAGTATGTTTTGTCCGCCATCAACTAAAACATGTATTCGAATTTGTCTTCATGAGCTTTGTAAGCTTAAGAGAAATAAACATTACATTATTATACCGGCAAAAGATAAACTAAGGTACACAGGTGTTAATATGGAGGTAAATTTATCACATAACTATCAGTCAGAAATCTCCAGGAGCTTGGCATCTGTGCGTACAGTTGTTTTAGTTGGTACCGCCTCAAGTCATAGCGTTTCTGGACATTTCGCCAGAAACATGGTGGAATTGAACACGTGTTTGTGGAATAACTAGAAGTTTTATCCGCTTACATTTTTCAACGCTCCGGGTCTATTAATTAAAAATGACACATTAGTTATCAGCCAATTCATCAATGTTCTGCGTATAAAGAGCTTTAATTGCCAATGTAAATTTCTTTCTCAAATTTCTCACATTCAGGAAGTTTCCAAAATAATTTAATTATGACTTAATAGATTGGATGACCAGTTTCTTCCTAGCACTTATGAAATATCATACATTGCTAGATTCATTTGATTTGATCATGGGTGCATTTTGGATAAAACTTGGTTTACGCGTGCCATGAATCTATAGTCTCATTTAAAGAACACATGGAGAGGAGAGTTGAAATCTGCAACGTATCGTCTTTCGCAATTATATTCCTGAACGTTGTGCAAAAAAATACGCAAAATTTATACTCCATAAAACCCAGTAGTTAACTGTCCTTATCCATACGTTTACGAAAGCAGCCTCGGTGTTGTCTTTAAATCGTTTAGCCCCAGCAAGGAAGCGGTACGTATGATTAATAAACTGATATATCTTTAAAACAAAAGTATTCAAAGAGGTGGACAAAAACCATACTTGGCTATAAGCACATGAAAGTCACTCTGAAAAGGTAAACATAGGATTTTCTTCACGAAAACAAATGTAACATGGTGGATACAAGACCATGCATATGTGTAGGCCATATGTCAAAGTCTACGATCCTTTGTCACTCTACATTATATTGTTAAGAGGTCCGCACTGTGGCTCTGTTGATTCACTTTGACTGTTGATCCCCCTTTAATGTACCTGACATGGTGATATTAAAACATATCACGCCTTCTGACACTGAAGTTCACATCTTGTAAATGTTAGGGATATCATAATCGGGTTGAACTTACAGATATATCTTATAAGATAGATATATATATCTAATTGCTGAGAAATTTGGCCATCGAGTTGTCGAAGCTCATTGCGGCCATCGAGATTTTAACTGGAATCTCGAGTTGTTGACGGCGGCAAGTCGAGATTCTTGTTAAAATCTCGAGTTGTCGAAATCGACATCGAAAACTCGAGATTCCATTTAAAATCTCGAGTTGTCGAGTTGTCGACGTCGACAACTCGATGGCGCGCAATGAGCTTCCATAGTTAGCAGTCAGCAAGGAGGGCCGGGTTTGATCCGGATGATTTTTCTAGCCAGTCTTTCCACAGAGGTGGAGCTTCGTATGCCTTTTGGGTTCAAGTGCCGGGGGAGCTTATACAGCTTTGAAGGGAACTATAAAAACCTCAAAAATACAAATTAAGTGTTACAACAAACACAGTTGGCAACTTCAAAGCTTTCTTTCCTTTTAAGTTGCTTTTAAGAAATATTTTTCCAAAATTTCATCATAATTCTTTATTTTAATTTTCGGCGAGAGAAGGCAGACATTCCTTGCTTAGAAATCTGTGCACTATGCTAAATGCTTGCGTCACACACACACAACACAGCTCAACGCCATTTATCAATATGACAAAGGTCTGAAACTACTTTCTTTCGCGTAAGATTTCGAATATTCTTAGGTTGTTGCTATTTGTGTTATACACTTGAAAAGTTATGGGATCATTTTCGTGGTCAATTCTGTTAACTGAGACGCATGTTTATAGAATGCATACAAAACTGTATGCGCCCGAGTTGTCACAAAGCCTTGTGTAGATCTCAGACCTAGTTTTTGCGCCGTCAGGTTTAATCAAAGTTCAAGAAAGAAAAAAAAGGTTTGAGCCACTCGGACTAATGTGAACTGTGAACAGGTGGGATGACGTTATGGCACAGTGTCCAAGCCACATAACGGTTAAACCCTAGCCATCTGAAATAACAAAATCTTCAAAATTATCCATAAGTATGATGGTCCATTCACAGCGGCCATAAATCTCCCTAAGTTGCCAGTCATCGTTAGCAGAAAGTCAGCCAAACAATAAACATACTTGAGAAGAAACGTTTTCACCGAGTTTCCAGGTCTATAAAGGCAATAAGGTGGACACGACGGCGTGGGAGTGTAAAGAGATCAGTGCCTTTCATAAAGTCAACTTAGTACCAATAAACGATATACTTGACTTATTCAATTTATTTCTCTTTATGACTCACATCAATGTTACGCCTCTCATACAAGGAATTCACTTTCATCTTTGCAAATAATTGGTATACACATTATACACTCCCACGACATCTGCATCACTAGTTTGTGTATATTGAAGGGATGATAAAGGAGTTGCCAATATTATCGTAACAGTTCACTCTGCCAGACTTTATAATGTGAATATACTATGGCTATAATCAAAACCATCTAATACATCGTAAAGTTAAAATAAATTTGAAATTCATGACACTGGTAAAATGTTGTTTTTTTTCATTTAAAACCTAGTGTTTTAGAATTGCTAACAGAAATGCAGTTATAGTTCTTTGTATTTTGAGCAATGACCCCCCTCCTTACTTATGATAATGTTTTCTGATCTTTTGTCACGAGTGGCCAACCAAACGCAGGTAAGCCTAAGTGTAGACTTTAAATTTATATTTAAACAGGCAATATAAAATCCACCCATACATTTTTTTAATTCTTAATACAGTATAGATATGAATTGCCTGATCTTGGTCATTAAATTTCATTGGCCAGTTCATCGTAATGCTCTGTTTTTCTTGCTAGAGAGACAAATCTTTGTGGACAAAACAGATGTAGGCTTAAAGGTGCCATTTCACTCAACTCGTTACAAAACTTTTCAAAATTTCAAGATAGGCTTCATTATACTTTAACGAATTTGTTTTGAAATCCCAGAAAAACCAGCCAGCATAATGTTAACTGATTTAAAGCTATAGGCAACCTTCAGAGATCCTAACTACTGTCCTTGCAATGATCTAGACATATCAAAGGACAAACTGTAGGACGGCTAAACTAGACTGTCTAATCGCATCAATATTCTCTTTTGTAAATGGTGACATTGGCGTTAGCATCTCATGTCCGGCAGCAGAGCAACGATTTCCTAAACGAACCCCTTTACTGTATACTTACTTCAGCTATAATGAGTGTGTCTTTTTAACTTAAGTAAATGAATCGTACTTTATAAATTAAAGCACACATGCATTAAGTTCGTAAAGGGAGATATCTGTTTGAGAATGTCAACAAAAATATAAAAGAACACTAACGTACAACTATAACAATGCCGAAGATCCAAAGTCAAACACTTGCATGCATGCATGTTATGAAAAACTCGACCTATACAGATGTCAATGCCACCATAAAATATCTTTACAATGTGTTTTTCAGTAAACTGTTGCCAACATTCGCATACTAAGTTTCTTACATACCATCAAGAACATACCATCAAATAATCTTTGGTAAATTTCGTATAATGCTAGTTTACATCACACTCCCTGGTGTGGATTGTACAAGGTTACAATGGAAATATTTTCTAGAAAGTTTCTTCGTCCTCCCACCCCTTTGTATATCCTTATCCCATTGAGATGGCTAAGCAGCAGAAAAGGCGACAGTCTCATAATAGACCCCCT
>JAVFBZ010111807.1:4174-24787 GCA_032466195.1 Katharina tunicata | reverse complement strand
TCATATTACAAAATCAATTCGTAACAAAAATATTTTGAAAACAAGTTGGTATCGTTTCTTTTGGACACTAGTGTAGTACAGTATTGATTTAATAACTATCTTCACGGGACGCATATCTTAACTCACCAAATGACTTTTAGACATACGGTATATGTTTTGGATCTTTCAGAAAACTTGATTTATAACACAGGTAAAAACATACTTAAGAACAAATAATGAGACTTTTGGTGGGTACCTTTATGGTGTCACTTCGCAATTCAGACTTTCAAAACAAACGTGCAATAGAAACCAAATGATTTTGTTTTATGTTCGACTGTTTTGATTTTAGACCAAGACATGGACGTAGAATATCTTGGTTAAGAGGCATTGAGAAGCTGGGTACATAACAACAACATGACAAAGATGGATTAACAACTTCTGTGTATATTGATAATAGTTATCAATATACACAGAAGTTGTAAATCCATCTTTTCCATGTTAATGTTATGGACGTAGAATCAAGTTCCCTTTCACAAGGTGAATCCCAAACTCTACACGCCTTGTCTATGTTTGGTTGCCTTTCGTCAAATAAAGGAATATAAACGTTTAATTTAAACAAGTAATTGGTGCGTCAGGTGTCAAACATTGTCTGGCATCTCATAAATTATTCCCCAAGCGCTTAAAATGGCTCAAATATGACCTTCTCTACTGTTTCTATCTCTTGGTGAAAAAATAACACACATGGAAACAAAACAAAGAAAACATTCAGGACGTATTGATAATAAATCACTTTCCATCGATATGACTTTCACAAAGGCGTTTACGAACGTCGCTGGTGAATAAGGAAACAAATGCATTTTTTTTTAAATCAGTCAATTGTCATCCACGCGTACAGAACAAACGAGAAAACAAATTGTTGTCAAGGTAACTTCATTATTATTATCAACAAAATTGTTATGTCCTGTTAAAGTTTTATGGCCCACCTTACTTGTACATTAACAATATTGATGAACGAGACCTCTACTATGCTGTTTATAACGCTTGTGAATTGGATCTACTTTCCATTCTTATAAAACCGTTTTGACAATGACAACCGGTGTGTAACAGTTAACTCGGATGGATATTATATCGATGTCGGCTGGCACACTATCCGGAAACCCTGTCAAACCAGACGAGTTTGATTCCATTATAAGCTCTATATGTACAGGTAATATGCCTTGTGTAGGGCACTGGTACGGTGTAAGTATGCAAATCTTATTACCGGAGCTGACCTTTCGCTCATGTACACCATATTACATTTTAGCTCACGAGACTCTCTGGACAAGTTCTATTTTAACCTTATTACACCATCAATAATATATTTTCCAAACAATCCGTGTAGATTATTAAAAAAAAAAAAAAAAAAAAAAAACCCGGATTACTGTGGCTAGCCAGTACAACATTCTACCTCTTCTGTAGTAGGGATTCTAAACAGAAAGTACCCGAAAGTTATAATTGAAGCGCTTATAGGTAATACCAACAATACAAATAACCAATAATTTAGTTTTTCGCTTTGGGCTAATCAGTATTCTCCCATTAACTGGGAAAAGAAACGTAACTTTTGTAAACCAAGGCATTTATCATACGGCGTTTTAGTTACCATATTCTTCTAACATATTTCTATGTTTGACCTGGAGATCGATACATACATTGTATAGGCCGTAAGACATTATCGATTATCTGGCAGACTTAGTTGTGATTATCTCAGTTTGGTACCGGTCACGCAGTACTGGCTTGAATCCGTTGTACTTTGAGAAATAGGTTAAGATTTCATTGATTATTACATTGGTTAACTTTGATTGTAACAAATTATCTTTCACAACAACATCTGTGTTTAACTGAACTCTGATGTATCAATCTGGGAATGCCAGATTAAGATATATTGTCTAGTTACGCTATCAAAACAGACGCTACTTATTCAATTACCTGTCCTTCCAGACTCGGGTAAATCATAATAGTTATTTCTCCTCAGACAAGACCGACTTTTCTGGTAGACCAGTAGCCCTACAATACAATGAGTAGTAGCCCACGCGTATCCGATATGATGAAATGGCGTTGAGCCGTTAACAGTCTTGTAAAACATGAAACATCTGTTAATTTAAGCAAGTATGAATGAACAAGCAATCCAAAATTTGAACTTTTTCATGTTTTACGTTATTGGCGCCATGTTGAAATTATCAAGGTTTAGTAAAAATCTGAAAATCAAAAGATGCCTTATGATTGAACGAACACGCGTCAGGTTAACCATTCTAGAACAGTAGCGATATGGGGCCTGCGTTCGTGGTTCAACGTGTTTATACAAACTATACCCAATAGTATTCTGTTATAGCTTCAGTCTTTGCTAAGACAAACAAATTTACGTCTTGGGGTACTGTATGAAGTCGAACGAATTGAGTTTTTATTACACCGGCAGCGCAAATTCATCATATACGTGAAATATCCTTGAATATGACATTAAATACCAATTAAAAATAGATAAATCCTTTATGCTTATGGCTTATGTTTTATTGTCTATTCTACACGCAACCAAGTTCAGGGCTAGGTCTACATCGATTATTGTATTCCTGCACTTACAACGTTACAGGTTACAGATTAGAACAAAGTCTGTGTTCAGTTTGACTCAGATGTACCACGCTATTACCGGTAGTTTACGAAATACTGTCCAGATACGCTGTCAAATAAGACACGCTTTATCCAATTATCTCCCATTCCAGACTATTCAAGTATTTTTGTTAATGCTGGCGATTTTGTCCCTGACTCTGAGGACTATCAAGTATCTCAGTCTGCAAATTTCTGAACTAGAATCTGTTCAGGCTCAGAGAGTGTTATCCCAAAAACCGAAAATAGTTTTGTTTACACCTGGCACTTCTTTGAGTATTAATACCTTATGCAACGTAATCACTACAGCGCACACATCTGATACCGCAACCTGACTCTTAGGTATTTCTTGCACCTAACAATCTTATTAGAATATATTGATATTAATCAATATCAACGTATTAATGATCAGATATTCAGGTTTCATGCATGTGTGATGTCATAGTTGTATAGTGTCTCCTATAGTCCCAACTATCACAACAACAGCTGAAAATGGTACATGTGACTGCCGATCTTTTGGACAAACTGTCTTTCTAATAGGAGCTGTAAGTCACGTCATGTCATGAGAGGGATTTCACGAGATTCACTCCAGTTCCAGGAACAAGCTATCTTTTACCCCGTGGTGAACGGGGTTTAGATCTTACTCACTCTCTTGTTGGCGCTGATGTTGTTGATGTAACACTAACTAAATGGACTATTTCTCTGTCAATAATGTTAAGACTGTTCTGAAAATTGGGCAATATATACCTGACAGTACCACGCAAGTCATAACGGAGTCTGAATTGTACCATGGTTTTCTTAAAAAGCGAGTTTATAAATGCACACATGCCACAAATGTCAAGGCTTTGAGGTATAATTTAATAATACATGCTTCAAATCCTGCAGCCACATTATTAACACATGCCTCAACACCTCGACATTTGTGCCTGCAGCCACAGGATTCGTATTTACTGCAGGCCACGGGGTATGTCTCGCAGTGCGGAATTGTTAAGTTAGATAAAACATCACATGGGAAGTTAAAAAGGTAACCATTGTCCCTTTCGATCCTAACCGAACCAAAGACATAAGGATACACTTTCTGAAAGACCTCTAATAAAAACAGAGAGCCACAGTTTCGAGGATGTACCCGGAAGTAAAACAGAAGCGAACGAGACTTACAGAGCCTATTCGTTCAGTTAAACATGTGTTATTAACACCTGAAATGTTTGTATTTCGTGGTAATAACATAAGACTTGTAGAACGTAATGTATGTGAAGTATTGGACACGACCTGTGCTTCTTTGCCTTCACCAATTTAGGTTGTATGGATTTGAATTCTACGGCACTGAGGGGTCAGTTTCACAAAGCGATCTTAGCTTACGTTGAACTTAACTACCATGACAAAACAATGCCTCCAGTACTGGTCGCTATGGTGTTTACGTTGAACGTAGCCTAAGATCGCTTTGTGAAACGGGCCCCTGTACCACAATACAATTAAACTTTCACGGTGAGCTGGATTTTAACGACAATAAATTGCTAAAATAGAAATGTACTACATTATTAATTATAACGACGAACAGTCTGTACATTGCCTTTGTAACATCGGCGAACTGTACTAAATTACTGATCAAGACCACAGCTAGAAGTGTCATGGTTGACTTTGATGGATCTTATACCGAAGCGCGCAAGTTCACTATCCGGGAACCCTGCCAAACCAGACTAATTTTATTGGATTAAGTCTTTTATCAAGCAGCCTTTATATTGAGTAGCGGCATTGTACACAATAGTATTATCCACGTAAGCATGTCGAATTATTTGAGCTGATATTTTGTTCATGGACCTTCTAAGGCCATCTGTATCTCAGTTTATAGTGGTGTCAAAGAACGAAGAAGTGCTGCTATACTGAATAGTTCTCGTCTTTAGTACACCATCATTTATATACATAAATAGTTTTTAAATGTTGAGAAATAAAATCAATGTACATTAAGATACGTAATTGATTATCTACCGATTGACATTTAATTATCATAGTCATAAGTTGAATATATTTGTCTATTTTTGGCATGATTGTTAAATGGCCGAATTCCGTTTTCTTTTCTTTAACCTTTGCTAATTATGTTTGTTTGTGGTCATTATTAATGTTTTCGTGGTCTTGTTATCTTCGAAAAATTGAGTTCTACTTCAGTGTTTATTACATTGATGAACTTGTGCTGTTACAAAGAGCTCATTAGAACAACATCTGTGTTACGCTTGACTGATAGATCACTATTAGACCTGCTACAGACGGTACAGCTTAAGACATTCTGTTCAGATACTCTGTCACACAAGGCACGATTTATCAAATTATCTCCCCTAGCAGACTCAACATGTCTCCTTTATCATATTATTTTCGCAAGCAGCCTCGTCTAGAGCAATGTTATCCTGTCCAATGTTACTACTACACCACAGATACCTGATAGTACAAACCGACTTTCAAGTATAAAAAAAATCCTTGTAGGATTGTTCGTTTTCCATAGAAAGCCACTAAAAGTGAACTAATGTAAGTCAAATGCATGGTGGACTGTTTGTGCCATGATTTATTTATGTACTAAGTTCTTGCAGATAAAAATAACTCAAAATTACTCAAAATTCAATCATAGGAAATCAGAGCCTGTACTAAGGATGAAGTTAAGTTATATATATGATCAACAACACTTTAATATACATTTATTTTAGTGACGTATTATCTACAACAAATATATCTCGAAAAGCCCACCATACATTTTACTTACGGTTCGGTTGAAGTGGTTTTCAGTTGAAAATGAGTAACAGTACAAAAAATGTTCAGTTGAAGTGGTTTTCAGTGGAAAATGAGTAACAGTACAAAAAATGTTCAGTTGAAGTGGCTTTCAGTGGAAAATTAGTAGTAATACAAAAAATGTTCAGTTGAAGTGGCTTACAGTGGAAAATGAGTAACAGTAAAAAAAAAAAAAGTTAAGTTGAAGTGACTTGCAGTGGAAAATGAGTAACAGTACCAAAAATGTTAAGTTGAAGTGACTTTCAGTGGAAAATGAGTAACAGTACAAAAAATGTTAAGTTGAAGTGGCTTTCAGTGGAAAATGAGTAACAGTACAAACAATGTTCAGTTGAAGTGGCTTTCAGTGAATAATGAGTAACAGTACAAAAAATGTAATTGCAGTTTTAGTAACATCTTGATATGATCTATAAGTTGATTATGACTTTATTATTTTGTTTACTTCCCCCTTAAAGTCGAATGACTTCCCTATCAATGTATTGAATGGCCATCTTGGCTCATTCTTGTTACACATCGCCTATCTCCGGTCTCGGCTTTGTGTAATGACTGACCATTTTTTAGTCCATTAGAGGTATGTTTAACGCAGCAGGCAATACTAGTATGGCATGTAAATAGACACCTCCTATAGGACATGAAGCGCAAAATAAAATAAATAAAAATGGACATAGAGCAGGTAACAGAAAAGAAAATAAAGAAATAAAATCTTCTTTTTTTAGCATAACAAACTACAAAACGACCATTGTAAAAAGAGTCACGTGACATCGATTGATTAGGTTTTATGTTTTTATTGTGCGTATGGCGGTAGTAGGGTCTGGCGCATAAAACAATAGATTTTTATAAATATTCATACACCTATATCGGCCGAGCTAAGTGATGACAGAGGAATAACGTGAAATCACGCGAGGTTTTGCCGTTTAGGTTAGATACTGCCATCGAAATCGGAGATAAACGAAGTGAGCCTTTCTCGTGTCATGATGCATTACTACATAAAACGATATAACAAAATATATCAAAGAAAGCGGTTCCTATCGATTACATCCATGTTGAGGAACGATAGGATTTTTTTGATTTACAACAAAAATAGTCTACAAAAAGAGGAGGTCCAGGGCAAACCTTTGGTAGCCGATTAAGCCCACCTTGCTGCCGCGCCCTGTCAATTAGAGGGAGAGGCAGTGAGGTAGAGATATGACCTCTATCCCCTTCCATAAAAAAGCAGATTAGTGACGATAAGATACCACAGTTGATTGTCTAGCGCATAAATATAGTTTATGTAAACACAGTCTTATTCATATCTTGCAGAGTTTTACAATAACACGTTTGTGTAATATGCTTTATTTAGTGCCAATTCATTTGTATGGCTTCGTATTTTCGTTCATATTTGTTTCATAGAAGAAATTGAATAATATTAACGCATTAATGTTTGCAAGCGTTCGATAAATATTTATTCTCGTGACTTGCAGGTTTAAAGGTTCAATTCTGATACATAAGGGCTGATCTCAACTGAAAATAATTACGCCTTATTTAAATGCAAATGATACTCGCCTACATCTATATTCATTTACAAAACCAGGACGCCTTAACCACAATCACACAGTAAAGTTAGACTTTGTAGCTCTATCCAATGCCACAGTCATCATATTACAGTCCCTTTAAAGGTACTTACTATACAGCAGAATTTCGGCCAAAAATCAACTGAAACAAATTAAACCGGGTTTTCTATATCTTTCTAGAATGGCCCAAAGTATAAGCTTTCAGAACATATCAACCTTGAGAATGTGCGATACACCGTGTTAAAATAAAAATAAAATTTGTATTACCTATAATGCGAACCGTATTATAGATTTTACATCCTTTATGATATTTAACATGATTTATGCTTTGGGCCATACTAGAAAAATATAGAAAACCCGGTTTAATTCCTTTCATTTGATTTTTGGCCGAAATTCTGCTGTATAGTACCTTTAACTTAGAATCATGCAGTGACATTTTTTGAAAATTAATGATATTATGAATGTGCTAGATACTACAATTCATTGTTCTTATCATGTACATGATCATCATGCAATAACGTTATCAAAGTCGTAAACTGGTCATGTATAACCTTAATAAGTACGTCAGTGGTTCGATTTGGCAAGGTGTACTAACAGTTATTTCACTTACAGGAGAGCTGAGCCAGTATTAACGGAGAAGGGAAATAACTGTCCAGAGGAAACCAACGCAATTTCTGCAAAATATATTACTATCTCCGCACCCGGATCGATGTTGTCCCTTTCGGGGCCGCATTCGTTAGCAGATTATCTATACCAAGGCTAAACGTACATCTATTATTACACGGTTTAGGATGCATTGCCCTGGCTGTATTACCCACTAATCATGACGATAAACCTTGCGTGTATCATTCTGACACCTGTAAATAAGTCGATGGAAACCAACAGACAGTCCACACAGCGTTAAGCCGTATATGTATATCCAGCTTTGCTTTAAGTTCATCTATACTGCATTTCTGTAAGCAACATTTATTATCTTTATAATGTAGTCAAGTTTTCAATATTCCAAAATATCGGTGTGTTCATCAATTGCTAACTGCCATTATGTCCATTTATTGTCTGCATACAATTGTTGTGTTTTCAGTGTTTCCTGGACTGGTGGTTGGGTGGAGTCTCCTGTCTTCCCTGAGGCAAGGGGCATCAGGAAGCCGATTTGAATGCTGTGGTCTCATGTTATGTTCCCTTATAGGTGATTTGTGGTTTCTTCTGTGCTTCCGGTGTCGCATAGGGTGGTTTTCCTTCGCCCATTGAGCTGGCACGCCGTAAAATAAGTGAAATAATCGTAGTACATGTACGGCGTAAACCCCCAATCATCAATCACTGTTACCTTTTGGCACACAACTGTACGTGTCACTGTTGGATTACCAGTATGTGATAAGTTAATGTTATACGACCAGAGCAAATGCATTACCATAAATATGGTCTGGCCAGAGGCCCGGATTTTGCTACCATCCGCATGTAATTATTATGTAATAACACACCTATTTGAAGGCTGCTAATTGAAGTTGTAGTGACGAGATACAGGTTTTCCTCTCAAAACAAATGTCCATAAGTATGACTGTAGCCCGCGGCCACTGGTTTTACAATGATCCACATAAATATTTTATTATGTTTTCAACGTTACGTGTTCAAACACAACTCTTTGTGTCACCCAACTGATGAATTATGTGATACGGCAATGTTATCCAACATGACGAATTGCTGTGCCATCAATTAAACGCTAGCCAGACGATCGTATTTATACAAATATCCACATGGAATTATACGTGTGTAACGTAACGTGTTATAACAAACCCGTATGTGTCAGCTAATTAGTGGGCTCTGTGATTCCTTAAAATTGTCAAAGACGTCTTGTTGGAGACCTAC
The DNA here is from genome assembly GCA_032466195.1 of Katharina tunicata. NCBI lineage: Eukaryota > Metazoa > Mollusca > Polyplacophora > Chitonida > Mopaliidae > Katharina > Katharina tunicata. The sequence goes on along the minus strand of JAVFBZ010111807.1, from coordinate 15,986 downwards.
GGTTTGGCTCATGAAGTTGTTTTGTCACCTTATATGTTGTAGCTAAACTATGTGAACTATATGATAATGTGAAGTTCTCCAACCAAATATGATGCATTACTATAAACAAAACTATTTCCGGAGTCACGGGGTTTTGTAATATTTATCCAGGAATTGTTATATTTTCAAAGTTTATACCGTTGTTTAAAAAATGAGTATCAGCTAATTGAGGAAAACAAAATGTAATGTTACCATCTTGGTTTTTGCTGTCATGCTACGTATATTATCATGGTTTCACTGTTACACGATGTGGCTAAACTGTGTTTCTGTAACTGAATTGTGAAAGAAATTATTCAACGTGACCACGCGTATAACTATTAAAAAGTAGAGGTTTCGCTGAACGAATTTACGATATAAATATTTATAGCAATACACTGTCGTGACTTGGGTGATACTTTATTGCCCCGCAACACCGTTGTATTTATTCTTCGGGGATTTACTAGATTTATGTAAAACCCACTTGAAAATATATGTCAGTGGTGAGATTTGCTACTAAAATATTTATGATCAAAGTAATACCAATGCTCTATTGTTGTTTATTCTGACTTAAAGCCAAGAGAGAAAGAGAAAATCAACCTCCCCAACGTCACTCAAAATTATTCGGTATCTGTCTTGTCCGCCTTAAAGTTAAGAACAACCGTTAGGATTTGTACAACCTTACAACTCTCCGCAGTGGAGTGTCGAGGGAGAGGGGATTGGCTGTTATTGAGACCTGAGAGTTGAGAGGTTTGAAGATTGCAGATAAATTTGTAGCTGGGATATAATACTTTGTCAAATATCACAATAGTTCATCTCTAGTTAAAAATAAATTTGGATTTTGACTGATTTGAAAATTCAGACCGTACATCTGTTTCCATGGATATTTTAGACACAACCATCTTCCAAAGGGCCGTATCCCAACAACTAATTTGGTATGCTATATTTAGTTTGTACAATATCCAAAGCTCAAAGGCCCCTCTTTCTTTCAAGGTATCACAATATGCCCAATCATTTTTTTCACATTTTGAAAAATTACTACCTAAAGAATTGAGGGATTTGTCGGTGGTTTCTAACTTTAAGTATCTGTATAGGGCCAGTAAGTCACGTCATGTGATGCAAGAGATTTCACAAGATTCATTCCAGCTCCGGGTAAATTTCACTTTCGCTTAGTTATAATATCCCACGGGAGGTTAAATAAATCAAAAGAAGATAGCGCTCTGAGAAGACCGCTATTCCACACATACAGCCAGAGTTTCAAGGATGTATCCGGAAGTCGGAAGACTAACAAACCCTGTTACTAAAACCATTTAACATACATGTATATAGTATCCTTATAAGAAAAGTTTGTGGTTAATTGCTCGCCGGTGAGGCATTGGTCTAGTGGTCAAGCGTTTCATTGTATAATCAGAGGAAGTGGGATCGATGTCGAACAGCTCGGTGCTAAGTACAAAGGTTAGACTGGTTGGACTGTTACTGTAACTCGACGTGAAACCGTGGAGTATGTCTTCTGTAAAGCTAATTAATTGGTTCATATATTAGTCCGGTTAAATCCTTCTTTCATATGAGTGAATTAATCTCAAGTGTGGCGTTAGAGCTAAACACCAGTACTACATGACCAAGATATCAAACAAACCGTCGCCACAAAGCTTTTGGGTTCCAGCTCATGATAACCATGTCCTCCATCAGCTAAGTTCTCTGACTGTATAACTAAATAATCCCGTTGATAATCCTTCTCAAACCTGTCAATAGAAAGTCGATGGAAATCAACAGGCAGTCCACACAGCATTAAGCCGTAACAGTATATAGAAGCCTCCTATTCATATATTGCTCATTTCTATAATCAGCATTGATCAACAAGTAATTCTATATTCAACGTAACGTGTACGAACACTACTCTGATAAATAAAGCACTATTAGATAAGTAGAGGTTAACCAAAGAGAGCTCGTGTATTATGATGAACATCACTAGACTCGACCTGGATGTAAGGTATATAAAGTCAATAAGATTGCGACATAGCAGTGACGTCACGATAGAGATGAGGCCAAAATGTGATGTCCTCTCACTGTGCCTATTTGCTATTGATGACAAGCGATCTGATATCATTGGACAATCTTTACTTATCACATAATTTCTCAGTTAGCTGACAATACAGTTTTACACTAGTGACATTATCACACAATAATCAACTCTTTTGGAGTGGAATAATCGGGGTTGTAGTGTAAGAAATAAAAGTTATCCAACCCTATCAAAACGAATACCATAAATATTTACCGACATCTCCTTCATCAGACTCTGCATGGCGTAACATTATCTAAGGCGAGATGTCTTCCTAAAGACCTTGAACAGCGAATTAGAGAAAAAAAAACTAATTAAATTAATTAAAATAATCATCCCCTCTCATCATGTCGCCAACCAGGTGATTTTCCGGCAATTATTAACGATGAACTTAAATCTACATGATTTGAACACATATATCTTAATATATGCTAATAATTTTTGTGTACAGTTCTGGCAGGTAAAAGACAATCTAAAGATAGATTTGCGCGCTTAGTTTATTATTTATTAATGTGAGTGGCTTATAGCGTCGTACTCAAGGAAATTAAACTTACATGACTACTATGTTTTTAAACCACCCCCACCCACCACCCCGACCTGTAACAGTTCCCAGATCTAACGACATTGGGACTAAACCCTGTTCCAGATACAGTGAAGGCGCTTTTTCATTATAACCAGCAAATACATGAAGACGGACGCAGGTTGTAATGTGAAGGCATACATCATGCACGTGAGCTTCACAGATTTGTAAGGGTTATGCTTATGATTATCCCTATAAGTCTAACCTATGGTGTTTTTGCTATCATTTTGACGGTCACAAGACACTCGACAAGTTTATAGATTTGAACACCTGTATTAAATATTTAAGGCATTGATGGATGTATATTCTCTGTTGTTTATATGAGGTAAATATAGAACCCTTTTAATATAATGTATTTCAATTCAGTTCTACTAGAAAGTGTATTGCTGATAAGTTGGTTAATCAAGTAAATAGCCAAATATATAGGAAGACAACAGGCAAACATATAATGAGTCGCAATAACAATGCCGAAGGGTGACCATTTCATCGATGTTAGTATTATGACATCTGATGTAATTGTTTCTAAAGGACTGATAAGAAGGAATACAATCGTTTCATATGTACTAGGCCTCTATCCGACGTTACGCCATCGACTCATTAGTCTACAAAAGGTGATTTATATGGCAGCCGCATCGTGTCACAAATTAAGTCTCACATACAATATACTAACTGTGTGACTAACCTTTCTATTCTCGACCAATGTTGGGAGTCTGGGCGAGGTCATGTTCACCACAACCCCACTCTCTTCTTACAACCACCGAGATAAATTAAACGGCCGAAGGCGAAAGAAGACTTAATTCACTTGGCTAGCTCTTACCATCACACATCTCAGTGTCCAGATTTCTCGCCACTACATCGACATTCACAAAGCGACATTATTTCCTATCGCTCTCGAGAAGGTTTATATTGCTAAGTTGAGGCAGGAATCAATGGCAAGCTCAATACATATTTCGAGGAATCATTATGGTTACTAACAATGGACACTACATTTCCAATGCATCAAATTCCCCTACTCTAATGCGATTGACTTAGCGATGGTATGACCGCCGAGTTTTTCTTTACTCTGACCGGAGGCTCATACCGCGGTTGTATGCGAGCGCGAACTGTAGGGTGTCGCGATTCGCCTTGTTCGTATTAAGACCGCTAACAAACAGCAACTCATTCCATCTAAAGGCGGCTTTACCGAGTTGGATTCACACATTCCTAATATTAATATAGTGAATGTATGATTATCGACTACGAGATAGCAGCCTATGATTTTGTGTTCTTGAATACAGTTACTTGTACAATCGAACTGGATGGGATATTACCATATAATTCATTATTCCTTGGATACACACCTCTCGGGAGAAAAGGTAAGGTAATTAATATTCCTTATTCCTGCAATGAATATTTAATAGAATTATGCGACATTATTAATTTGGCGTTGTCCATCTCCTTGTATTACCGCCTTTACCTTGCTTGATCTAATCATTTGGCGAAACGGTCTCGCGATAGCTATCAATCGCTTTCGGTTGTAACGTTCTCTAGGAGAGATTTATGCCATCCGCGAGCTTTGGGAAAACGTTCCATACGCTTTACTAACAATTTCATGACATCGCTTCGTGTGTTGGTCTCATATACACACGATGTGCTTCACCCCGAACCATCCATTGTCAGTTTGGCCGATACTGCAAACCGCCTCGAAGATTATTCCACCGGCCCTAAAGCTTATTGATTGCGTTATTTTCGCAGACATACCGGTAGTCGCGGTTACATGAAATGAGTCTCCCTCTCAAGGAGTGATGTATTGTCATCAGCCGTGACAAGACACTCAAGGGTGTTGTGTATCTGTTTTTTTTTTTTGCGCCTCCCAATCTCCTGAGAGCAGAATTCCACACGTTTTTAGCCAGGATCCCTTCCGGCTCAGGGTGATCCAATCTTACATAAAAACACCCCAAATCTAATCACTGTAGAAGCGTATGGTTTTTGTTATAGATGCTGCAAGGGAATCATACTGTTCTCTCTTATACTTTACGTCTTCTTTACTTATATATAATGTAAGTATCTTTACCTAGATTGTCAGAAAACAAGCTTTGTCCTTTTACACGTTTAAGCCACATTTCCGAGACCGTATTCACAAAGCTGCTTAACTACTTCTTAAAGTTAAGAAACACTTAGCAAAATTTCAAAACTATTTTACAATACCTAGACACTATTTTGTTAATTTTTTTTTGTGACGATGAATGCAAGATTCAAATTGAAATTGTTTAAATGGAAAACCAAATTATATCAGATTTAATTATTTTCTTTTCATTAAAAATAAAATGTGGAATTCTGATTACGTATTTCTTAACCTTAACATATATTAAGGTATTCTTATGAATATTATCTGTACGTAACTGTTTTAATTATCTGTCTCCATTATGATTTCGTTTATAGCGTCTTGTGCTTTTGACGACTAGGGCTATTATTGTCACGTGTAGGTACAGTGTGTATGTTGTGAACGGTTCCTTTGACAATCGGTTTGCTGTACTTGCTAGTACTTAATAACACATCCCTTGTTGGTCTCTGAGAATTGTAATTTGGGATATCTTGACGAGGCTTAACCTGCCAGCTTCTAACAAAAAATGCCTCTAGTCAAATTATGTGAATAATATCGAGCATAATTATGTCAAAGTGTAAGCTTTAAGAAAAATGAACTTAACTTGGAGTGTGGATCTCATTGCTATGTTATTGAAATTTACGTATATTCAGTTTTAATAACAATTAATCAAAGTCTATTCCTACATTTGCTTACTAGCTTGAACCTTAAGTTTTACTCTGTTTTGTTTTTATTTTGCTTAGTTGTGTTTTACAAATGTTTTATCTCTGTATAATTTATATTACAATTGGTCCAAATCTAGACTGTGTAAGGTGCATGTTATTATTTGCGTAACAAAAGAAAGGTGTATGTTTTGCGTTCTATCTTAAGGCGAATAAACCTTTTCCTGTATACAATTATTATTGAATTTAAATAAATTGTCACCAGTTATCATCTGTTGTCGTTGATCATATACAACGATTTATTGTACACAACTTTTGTTGACTTTCAAAGAAAATAAATCTGAGTATGAGTGGAAAAATAATAACTTACTTATGGTGAGACCTTAGTGGTCGGGGTGACAAAAACGGTCTATAAGGTTCAATTTGTTTGTCTGCGTTCCTTAAAAAACATATTTTCCTCAAAACGCTCCAGATTGCAATACAAGATCGATACAAACATATTTGAAGCATAAGAGAGCAAAGTTATTTTATGTGTTATTATGGTTTATTTTTCAATGCGAAAGGGTTAATTAACGGTCTGTTGACAGGTGCCTGAAGGGCGAACACGACTTCTTTACTTACTATATTTGTCGGCTGCTCGAAATTATGATTACGGTTACTCTAATGCACATCAGTTCTCTGTACATTTAAATTTGAACAGATATAAAACAAACAATCCGTCGTATGCTTTTATCAGGCCATTTATCGATATTTTTTAATGTTTTCTGCAATTAACGGAAAAGGTGAGCAATTAATCCACGTGGCATTATTTACCAGAAGTATTTTATCAGCTCCCGTACTTCCGCTGTTCTATACAAAATTTACGAGGAGTATTTCTTTGGAACATTTGCTTTGCTGAAGATTGCTTGTCCATACAAACATGACTTAGTCCAACGAACTTTTGTCTTACTGCATATTTTTCAAGAATTATTGACTTTTGGAAAAGTGTCCCAGACAGAACGTATTTCATATATGATGGCATATGTGTATATATGTTGTTTGCCTGATCAAGTCTAAATATATTAAATATACCAGCATGATTTAGTTGTTCAGTATTTCTATTATTGATTATAAAAAACATGCACACAATATGAAAACATCTATAAGCTCACAAGAACCTCAGACTTACAGTTATACCAGTTTCTGTTAATGACGCTAGTCAAGTACGACTTTGCCATTTATTGGACATGATTAAAACTAAATTGTGATAATAAATATTGTCCTTGATTATTAAAAAAAATAATAATTTAACATTTTATTAATATAATTACTATTGCGATGTTAAAGAGAAATCAAGTACATTAGCTGTTACAAGCTATACAAATCGCCTCATCTAAAATAGCTGCAATGACCTTACCCCAAGATCCTTGAATCAGATTTATTCGTTACTATATCGAAACACTTACTTATCTATTTAATTAGTGTTTGACGTCGTACTCAAGAATATTTCACTTATATTACGATTTTGCTTTGCCGATGTATCGTGAAAAACTAACAAGACAGCTCCTAGAAGCCATGCTGCGATTTTCGTAGCCATCGAAAAAATTAAATACCTAAGATCGACAAGGGGTTTAACCCTTTACTGGTACAGTGAAGGGGACAGTCCAACACTCAGCCGACTGACCCACGTCGCGATTCTTTGAATAACATCAGTGCACGAAAACTCAACAGCCAAACTGCTACATTGGTGACGAACGTGTACTTTCTATAAGTACAGCGTGTCTAATGCTTTAACCTTTCTGTAACTAAGTTAGGTGGCCGGCATTTACTGCTGGCAATTCGATGCTTGACTATGTTGACTGTAGGTTCGATTCTCACAAGGGTCTCAGCCTGCAGAAAACTTTTAACAAGAATCTGTTCAGTACCAGATGGTTTTATAAGCAAAAAACTATATACTGTTAACGGTCAGAATCTAAAATATTTCATAATCCAAAGTTGACGAGCTGATGAATCATACGATTGCTCATTTACGAATATACGGTACCTAACGAGTCCAGTTCTTCACACAATGGTACAACCTTTAATAATCAGTATTTAAATTTATTGTAATAATTTACATCACAAACGACATATACAAATAACATACATGTGTTTATTCTAAAATCAATAAGAATACTAACATACTGGCATTTTTCTATAGGAACGTTTTATCGTGAAATTGGTGAACCTTTTAATTGTTGTATTAATACTATTGGAGCTAATCAAACACCAATTACACGTAGAGCCACCCACATACACGTTATTCACATATTTATTTGTATCAAATCTTGCTGTATTATTTGTTTAATGCCTGAAATAATTACCAATCAATTAGCCGCACGCCGGGATCATCACAGCTATGCACAGTAAGTGTTATGTACGCCATGCAGTCGTTACATGTGCGATACAAGCTAGCGCTATTGTAGCTATACAGAACTGTGCCATGTTACTAATGCGCGAGGGGCGCATTTTTGATGCATAAAATATCTCCGAAGGTTCAATTTACCAAACAGAATAAGAAATCACGTAATTGGACAAGTTAAAACCAATAAGTGCCAAAACTTAAAATTACACGTTTTTGTTCAGTACTGTTCTGTATATATGGATTACGCATTAGACTAATAACGATACAGAACTCAGCATCTAGAGCTACTGCAGATACAAATATGTCGACCTTGCCAATGAAGCCCTAGAAATTCCCTTTGTGATACTGCATCAGTTATAGGGGGTTAAAATTGCACACTATCCTCTTCAACGACATTTCCCTGAGCCAAGTCCAAAGATTGCTACAGTGTGTTTTCTCGCCTCGTTCGTCTTTAGTCGCCGGGGGCCAATTTCAGTTAGCTCTATGTTTCTCTCTATAAGTCGTGGATCGATTGCCGACATGCCCTCGTACAGAAATAGAGAATGTGTTATTTAGCGAGCAACTTCTATCTCTATCGCTGGCAAATCCAGCGAAGTCCACACGTCTCTCTCACAGCCCTGTTTATAACTGCACTCGTACATGCTCACAAGAAGATCGACAGTATGCTGGCTTTGGTATCCCTGATATATTTAATTGATTGGTCATTGTAAAGGCTTTGGCCTCGTGGAGACAGGAGTGTCCCAAAAGCCGTCCAGTTTCCTCGGTCAGTCCGAGCGGCCTCGTTACAAAACACTGATGAGCTGCCGTGAGAGACGAGCCGTATCTCTAGTTTCACCAACCTTGCCCATGGCGACTTCTCAAGTGTTCGCAACGATGCTCTACTTTGTAATAATATTACTTTTACGGATAATAGCATTTATTTCCACATATTTCATAAACGCCTGGCCCGGGTTCTTCTATAAGGCTTTTATAAAACAAAATCTTCCGTGCTATTTTTCTACCGAAATGGATCTGAGACCGCTGGCTATTGCTTCTCAAAGGAGCCTGGACAAGAAGATGGAACCATTTTAATCATTGCATTTTATTTGTAATGTCAGTAGGGCCTATGACAACGTGGGATTCAAACGATATGAATCTGTTTCCTTATTAATATTTTCTCTGCCGTAATTTTATTTATTTCGATAGCTTGTAGCTTGAGTGTTCTGTTTTATAATGCAGTCCAGTCATTACAATATTTTGCATTCCAAAAAAGCGTGGAAATGTGTTGTATGTGAGGCAAATTGATACGACGAAAAAAACAAAGCAAAGACCTTCGCGTTTAAGAATTAATTAACTCAGTTATATATAAAAAAAAAATTGTCACTGACCCTAAAAAAGGCAATTAAAGACTGTCGACTGGCATTGTTGTGGGGGAAATATGTACAACCCGGCAAATGGTTGTTTCGCATCTTTTTACTCAAGTTTATAGTGGATTGATTAATTGATTGATTGGTGTTATGCCGAGCTCAAGGGTATTTCACTTGTATGACGGTGGTGTATTCCGACAGTAGACGTCGACTCTGAACACAACCATAAAATGTATAGTCGCTTTAGTGTTTTTTACATGTTGGAAAGATAATGTTCCTCCTGTGCTAAGTATGACAGCATAAATATGGAGAATCGCACCCGTGGCCTTAGATGTTAGATGAAAGTGTATACTCTCGAATACTCCGATCCCATCTTTTCTGGCAATAGTAATCTTATGGATCTTATTTTGTTTTTAAACCATCATGAACCAAATTGAGGTGAATTCTATTACATAAGTAATTCTCAAGTTTGCATCCGCTGTGATATATCACAAAAGACTCAATTGAATAAAATAGTATAAAATTGTTCCTAATACAAACGAGGACTGTACATTGTATATGTTATACTGCTTCATAGAGGGGCATGAACATGTATTGACTTCATACAAGGATCGATTTTGTCTCATCGCAGCTGTTCTACTTGGCAGTTTGATAGACAAAGTGTTCATTTCAGTGCAAGGTGATTAACTGACGATGCAATCTGAAGCCGTAGACCAGTACATCGTTGGTAGTTATGATTTGTATCTTAAAGGGTACATGATATATTTTGCGCCACAATATTTTGTTTTAGATTCGTTTCATTCTGGTAGTCAGCAGTTAAGGGTAAACACATTTCCACTATGTAAAATGTAAACATATTACGTCATTTTATCACGGGGTGCTATATCCGTTAAGCTTATAACCGGAGAAGACAGAAACACGGTGTGCTTTGCGTTATCCTTGGTGACATTTTGTACTTTCAAATCTGGACACACTTAAGTACACTGCATTTAATTAACAAATCAAAATTTGTTTCAGTCATTTTAATTTTATACTTAATCTATTTTATTAGAATTTAACATTGTGACAACACAACTTTATAAATACTGTAAATGTGTAATGATAAATGTTTAATGTTTCTTTTGAAGAATGTTAACCCGCCCTTTTGCTTACATTTTTCCGATTTGACTTTTTTAATTGAATCTAATTAAATGCTACCCGAATTGAATTTTTTAAATAGGATTGATACGTGCGTTTTTCACAATAGTGCAATTCTGTTGTTTTTTGGCAATACCTTTCCTCTTCAATAATCATATATTTTGAGATTAATAGTCATTTTATACATTTAGCATGCGTACTGGAAATACTGTATAACTATTAAAAAAATATATAAATAAAAATACATGTTAGAAAACTTTTGACATGTACATACAATCATATGTTAAATAAATAATAATTTTTTTCTCAGATCTGATACGGCAGTGTAATTATAATTCTGCAAGCAAACGTTAATTTGCGAGATATATTATTATTTTCTCTTAATGGCCGGCAGATTGGCTGCAGAGTGTATATGTGTCCATCTCGCCAGTTCTATGCATAGAGAGACAGAAAATAACAATGTGCCGCAAACTAGAAGTAAAGACGGCTATCAGTATGTTGATTAACTGGGTTTTTGTTAGCCTTAAAGAGCCACAGTTGACACTCATTCTAGACGAGTGTAAAGTGTTCAAGGGAACTAAAGAATCCACTCAACGCCAGGGGAATTTCTCGGTTTCCGTTTACGTCTATAACTATACTATTTCAAATATTCTGCTCTTAGAAAGGTTGCCACGGCGACGGCCATTTTGAAAATCAACGATGCATTAGATGTATTGATCAGTCGGCAGAAACATAAAACCTAATTTTCAACCGCCTTATACTAAATGCCAGTATAAAATGATATGTCTTTGTTAAGCGCACTGAGCTGACTTATTACGAGCTTCCGTTACAATTTTGTCTCTTGTTTTTTTGCCTGTAAGTGGGGGATTTGTTTCCGGCTGGTTTCATCACGTGAAGGCCTATACCGGTCCACCCATGTTAATTGTATCGACGAACATAAATTCCGAATAAATCCGTAGCACTTCAAGTGAGGATTTTCTACCACCCAATTTCTTCACTACATAACGAAAAGGACTTCGATTATTTTCGCATTTCTTTGCGTTTGTACAGCCGCTTCATTCAATTGTTGTCGATTTCGCTGAATCCAGTTTCATTGCAGTGTGGCACAGTATGGCTTCCATAGAGAAATAGACCTCGGGGCTGTATAGCCGACAAGGCATTACAATAACGTAGCCGACATCAAATGTGAAACAAAATGACACTCCGTTTTACTAAAAGGCAGTGAGACGAACCTTGAAGGCAGCACGTTAATAAAAACATACTGCAAAATGTCTTGCGGTCTAAATTCGAAAAATTTCGATACAGTATTTTGTACGTGATTGTATATTACAACAACCAGGATTTTGGATTTATACAGGAAAAAACAGATGGTGAGGAATGTAAAGAACAAAAACAAAAGTGTCTTCATAAATGATTGTATCAGTTCTGTACTTATCGTATCAATTTGTATATTTAAAATTAACGTAAATGCTTTTCCGGTCAAGACTTCCTATGTACTCAACCTGATCTGCAATAAATGTAAATACCGGTACCATCTTGATATCGTA